>JWHW01035730.1:817936-838525 GCA_000931545.1 Papilio glaucus | reverse complement strand
CTTCTTGAACATCAAAGACACCAGAGTATTCTAAATATTTTTGTTATATATAAAAAAAATATTTTTTAATATTTTTAATTAAAAAATATTTTCTGTGTGTGAAATGAACTCCTTCGAAACGGTTGGACTGATTTTGATGACATTTCCATTCATTCAAAGTTATCTTTTCTCAACAGACTTAAAAAATACGCGGTTTTCAATTCGATTGTATTTTTTATGTTTGTTACTTCGGAACTTAGACGTTTATGAATCGATTTTGAGAATTCTTTTTATAATCGATAGTTATTATTTCCAGTTTGATCAAATTATTACATCCTAAATTGCAGAGTTATTCAGGATTTTGTAAAAGGACAACGTGTGGGTGGGAAAAAAAATTTGCAAGGTATACATTTTAAATAATGCTACATTAAACGCGGAGTATATTTTATTTATAACGTGTCGTTACTCTCTCGTAACTAAACTGCAAAAAATCTTAACGGAGGTAATAATTACAAAATCTTATTTGTTACCATAAATAAAATAAAAAATGTTAAAAAATATGACTTCAGGACGCCATACCAGACATAGACAAGTATACAAATATTGCTTTGAACAGCGAAAGAAATTGAGCGTCTCTATATAGATACAATTTGACCAAATATTTTCATTCAAAGGACATCTTGAATCACAATAGATTACATTATATTGGCTAAATTACTTTTTTTGGTCAAAAGTCTGTAACACATTCCCATACTGTTTTTACGGATATTGACGGTTTAGTTAATTGTTACAGAACACAGACTCTTAAGACCAAAAAAGCGTAGATTATAATGTCCTAAAGACCGTCGATATTTCTATGGTGCAAATATAAATGTAGTGGTAATAAAACAAAGTTAAAAGATTTCATTTTAATTGAAAAAAATCACAGCCATTTCAGCAGGATCTACAAAATATATATTTTTTATATTATTTATCATAATAAATAATAATTTGTTGAAATTTTAATTATTCTTGATTTGATAAAAGAATAAATAATATTGTATAATATGCATAAAAACTCTTTGCGTGACTGAAGTTAGCAATAAATCACTGTGAAGTAGTTTGAAAGTAAGTCATAAGAATAACATATTCTATCTCTTTCGCACCCAAGCTGTAGTTACCAAGTTTGTCCCACTCTTTCCGCGTTAACTGCATATCATATTTCTAGAGCTAGCTTCAGTCATGCAAAGAGGTTTGAGTACAATCAACCAATATTTGACCAAATATTTGCACCAAAGTTTGTGAATCATACGCCTATAATGTTTAAATAACATGATACAATTGAAAATACCTTTTTGCTTATTTCTATTATATACACAACAAAAATACAGAGAATTCTTCACAGCACATGACAACTGGTACACTATACAGATATTTTAAGCTTAACGGACATATATGAAGATTTGACATTTGTTAAATAATACCCCTACCATTTATTTCTCGATCGAAAATAACTATACCCGAACGTAAATTAACTAGTTACAATACGCAGCAATTTGATTGCTTTAATATTTTTTTTCCTATAAGCGCTCACGTCACTTGTCTAATTAGGTAGCTTTAATGAAATGAAATGGCTATATAAAGATTGACTAACCTATACATTATTTTCAATTGAAGCTGTACAAGTTTCAAAGTGATAAATTGCATCTTATCCTGTTTTATACGTGAGAGCTTATAATATTATATCTAGTAATACCATCGACCAACATTATCTACTCTTTCAGTGCAAAATATTTTTCTCGTTCATAACGCGTTAATACCATTATACTTATCGAATTATCATGGTAGGGGTATTTAGCTTGATTCACCGTTGTCGCGGGTTCGATGAGCCGTTCATGCTTCTCAGTTCAGTATACGGTCTCCTCGATAACAACTTGAGATCCTCCCCTCCAGTCAGAGCGATATAGTCCTTCCTCTTCCAGTATACCATGAGTCTGTAATGAGAGAGCAAATATTTTAGTGACGATTTACATGTAAAGGTATATCCTACCGAATAAGTATGTAAGTAAGTGAACCACAACAAAGTTATTGCTAGTAGATGTTGCACGATTCATCAAGGCGCCTGTAGGCATCCTTGCCTCCCGTTCTCTGCGCCCTTGTATTTGGGATGACAAAGTCACCAATTTTCTTGATCATTTACAGTCATTAAGTGTTCGGGACGGCGAAACATTGGCATTTTAGAGCTCCCAATTTCGCCGCACTCCTTATCTCGCACTTGTAGGCGCGTGCCATTTTTGCCTTAGGTACCGGTAGTAGGGTAGGGTACCTTCATGGGTGCTTACTTCTAACTTCTACTTCTAAAAGACAGGGAAATACAGGAATGGGCAGCAGAATATTCTTAATGGTATGGTGATAACACTTGTCCTTAACCCTTAATCAATACTTAATGTATAGTTGGTTGCAACTCAAGTTGTAAAGTTTGTAAACAAACAAACGTCACTTGCAATACATGGCGGCCATTACACTTCCATTGGATTTGTTAGTGAAGTAAAATTGTACAAAATTATTAAAAGTGATTTCGTATTATATTTAGAATTTCTAGCATAAAAGGCGTATCTTTGTTTACAAACATTACTTTTAATTTTACTTTGAGTTGGATCACGACGATTACTTATGAAGTATGCTTAAACTTAACTTACAATTATGAGGCACATTAAAATATTTTAATTATAAGTGCTATGAAGTCCAATCTAGAGACATTATAACAATGGATTTATCTATTCATATTTATTAATATAAACATAATTATCGATATCTTTAATTAAAATACAAAAGGTATATTCAATAATTCAATGCATAAATTTCAATAAAATGAATAGTTTGTCCGACATGGATGAGTAAAATATTGTGGTTATCAAAGCAATTTAATTGAACTCTCGATAAACTATCATGTAGTCATACAAATGTCATACAAATAGTGATATATTGTGTCTTCATGATCCATCTTTCATCTTATTTTCAGTTTCTTCGCTTAAGTCATTGACGTAAATAATTATAAAAAAAAAAACACATTTAGTTAAATGTGTATTGTGTTGTGTAACTTTTTTATTATAATGTTTTAATATAATCTTTATGACGGTGAAAGAAAGTTAAAGATCGGTTTAGTGGTTTCAAAGTATATCCATTAAAAATTATTTATCTTTGTAATATTAATCTTTTTATATATATTACATGAATGAATAAAACAAATAACTATACACCTTGTTTCATTGCATGATATAATTGTTGTAAACAAACAAAGGTCATTTACCATACAAAGCGGCCATTACACTTTTTATACTTTCATCGGACATCTTATAATTTTGTGAAAATCGTTAGATGAAGTGAATTGAAATGTGGATAGCTAATGTTATAAAAAGTTTATTTAGTAATATATTTAGAAATTTACAAATTTTAACGTAAAACCTTTGTTTACAAAAATCCCATCTTGCTGTGAAACAAGGTATAACATTAATATGTCTATTCTAAATAAATGATTTATGTTGTTACGTAAAACAGACGTCTCTATATTAATTAGCATAAATGAAGTTGAAATACTAGAACACGCCGCCATATTGGATCCGTCCCGCATAATACTAATTGCAAGAGATAAAACCTGACAAAAGTTCCTCTATCCAACGAAGGCTGCTTGATAATAAATCCAATATAAGTGATCATCCATCAACCTAATTAATTCTTAGTAGTAACTGTAACCGAATGGAAAATTTTAACGATGCCAGATATCATAGTGGTTTAAAAGCCGCGAAATTTTGAAACGAATGACGGATTCGAATATCCTTTTGTTTTTGAAGTGAAAACTTTTTTAGCCGCGTTAGACGATATTTGGTAGGGGATAATCTTCACGTTAGCAACATCTTTATTTGAATATGGAACAGTTTCGACGATCTTTTTTTTATTTATTTTTATTTTATTCAATTTGGAATTTTATTGTTAGGATACAAGGGTTTATTTTCGTTGATTATTTATTTATTTTTGAACTATTGTCGCACCTTCACATATGTTTTGAGTTTTGACTACTGCCGGCAGTACTTATGATTGTTGTTTTTATGTATTGCTGTACCATAAACCATTAAGCTATTGCCGTTTTAACTTAACCCAAATGAGTATTGTAGTCACATACCGCACGGACCGACGGAACCCGAAAACATTATTTTAATTTGATAAATGTCTATACGTCTCGGTTAGAATTCAAAATCCTATCTCGAGTAGTTTAATGTTTAGATATACAAACTATCAGTGTTCATTAGATATACTATGCTACACTACTGAGCCCAGCGGTTTCCACTACCAGCAATTTGATTCTACCAGCTTAAACTAAACCCTATTTCATTTGATTGATCATATAGATCTGAGGTCAACTTACATTTGATTAAAATTATTTCTTTTTTTTACTTCTTTCTTTGACCTTGTATTTAGAAAAATCCTTTCTTAGTGCTCGCATACGTAATAACAGAAATATCTTTGCAAAATTTTATGTCTCTAGGCTCAGTAGTAGGCTGTGCGTTGATATACCAGTTAATGAGTTTCTTTTATAAATTATTTTTATTGTAAATAGAGATAGATAGATAAACATATCCCTACCTGTGAACTGTTCTCGTCTACACACAAAAGAGATCTTTATACAGTGAATTGTTAAAAAGCCGTAATGTCCTTGCAATGCATTGATAATAAAACGTAATGTTTGCTCGTGTAAACTGACTGTGTGTTTGTTTGTGCTCAGACGCTGAAACGTTGTTGATGACGGCTTTTATCTGTGCAAAGACAATGACAGACAATAAAACCTCTTTAGTGATTAAAACGATTTTTATTACTGGCTGGTAATAAGATAGCGATTTTTTTTCATCCATTATTTATGTGTGCTTATAACTGTTGTATTGGTATTACTTGAGGATATAAGGAGAGATGCATAGAGATGATATTGACGGGCCTGTTGGCGTAGTAAGTAAGACACTTGCTTTTCACGCCGCAGGTCGTGGATTCGATTCCCTCCTAGGACAGATATTTGTGTGTATGAACATGTATGTATGACCTGAGTCTGTGTATTTATCTAGTTAAGTATGTATTTACGAGAAAAAGTAGTATATGTAGTATATCAGTTATCTAGTTTCCGTAGCACAAGCTCTGCTTAGTTTGGGATCAGATGGCCGTGTGTGAATAATGTCCCAGCATATTATTATTATATCTACTATACCCTACAACTGAATATCCTATACCAACGATTTCGATTTCGTTCCAACTTGATGGTTTCATTTTAGACAATGGTATTGTCACATAAATCAGAACTAAAATATTTTTCGTAAGTATTTTGGGATTATTTGATTCCGCCTAATTGTGAGAATAAATCTCATGACAAATTTCTATAAGTCTATCATTGACCTTCTGAATGACGAAGTAGCAATTCTGAAGAGATGGATATTTTGAAAGTTTGTTTGAATGTGAGGAGGCATCTATATCTATCATTGAGTTGACTTGTCCGTCTTTGGACTCTAATACAATGACAAATGTGGTATGACGTATACGTACATTTTGGGATCCAGTTAATATGCAATCGCCTGGATTTAACTAGTATTGAATGTCCTCTGCGAGGGATGGCGGTTGACGGAAATAAATGAAAACAGAGCAGCGGCATTAAGTAACTTAGAACTAACAAGAGAGTGAGATAAGTAAAATATAACTCTCTTTTATTAACTTAACCTGTACATTATTTATGTAAATTTTTAGTTGACTGCAACGTGTTTTTACTAATACGTAAGCCTTTTAAGTTTTGACAATATTTTCTATCGCACTGTTTTACTATTTCGACCAGGATGTCGGGATAAAAAATATTAATTTCATTTTAAGATTTAGAATAACGCTAACTTATTTATTAACCTGTCCTACGATTTTTTAAGGAAATTATTTCATACTACCATTCGATTTATTATCAGGATATGTTCAATAAGATTTGTGAATTATTTAGTTTATTTTCTAATATTTAGGACAATGAATTACGGGACCGTTTACATAAATAGAGTATGTTCAAGAAATACATGTATGTTATTTATATTTTCTTTAAATAAAAACTTAATGTTGAATTTGAATATTCCGAACCCCGTGAGTTCACACTGCTGAAAACATTCATACTGTCAGTTTTACATCTCAGTTTTTTCAGAAAGAAAAAGAGAGATAACAACACATTTTTCTTGAGAATGTTTTCGGCTGTGTGAACACGGTTTTAATAATGACAAATATTATAAATGTGGAATACTTTTTTAACTTTCTTCTAGATAATGTAGAGTCTGTCTGGGAGTGTTGGAAGGGGACGTCTTAGGAGAACTTATATATCAGATTAGTGACATACTTAAGAATAATAGCGATATAAGTACGACCCGACGAGAAAAAGCGAGAGAGATGTGCCAGAATAGCGACAAATGGAAATCCGTAGCCGACTACCCTATTTGGGTTAAGGACGTGAGTGCACATTCGATTTTTATTTTATAAAGACCCTGAATCTCATAACAATCGTTTTTGTACGTAATTGTTGAAATTGTAACCGGTTCGAACAAGAAATTAGAACCTACGACCTTCCATTCCAAATAACTTCGATAATACTTTAAAAAATACCGCTGTAAAATGCAACAACCTGTATAATACAGAGGTGAAATAATTGGTACTGTCGCGCAATGCGCACGCGCATTCGAATCTGTAGATTATATTCAGTTCAGTGCAGCCCGTCGAGTTGAAAGGTACTGAATACGGTTGACAAAGATTTTACAATTAAAATGAGTTCGTCAAACTAGTGTTATAGTATGTACATATTAGTAATACATGGAAGATCCTAACCAAGTTTATTTGAGAAGCATCAATGAGGTAATTGTGTGTTCTTTTTTTAATTTTTATGGGAACCTTAGGGCTCGAGGCATAAATAAATAAGTATTGTCAAAATTAGGAAATAAAATGGTATATGGTGATATGATGCGGATACAGTATGTACAAATTTACCATTTTTAACACAATATTATTTTAAAATGTTTATTTTATATATAATAATTCTTTAAGCAATTTAAATGGTAAATATCAGTTTAATTATATATAGTAATTCGAATTCGTTTTATACTGTATAACTATATAGGTGTTAAAATGAAAAAAAAATATTATATGCCCCGGCTTCACACGTTTAGTTTCTCCATACAAACTTTCATCTTTATAAATGTATGGGATGAATTTAGAAAAACATTTTTTTAGTACTCGCCTACGTTTCTCTGTGCAAAACATCAAGACTCTAGGCCCAGTTGAATTTGAACTTAATAGAAGATATTTCACGAATCTTAAAAACAGAAAAGACCTACAAGAGATTTGAAGACCAATGGAAAATTGTAACACCTTTTATAAAAAAAATCTATATAAAATAAAACATGGAAACATTATTTTACAGATTTGTCTGGAGATGAAGAGTAAAAAACCCGAATGAAGAACTTATATTGATAATTTTGTAACCGTTTTTTATCACTGAATAAACATTCCGACCGTTTCGTGTTTTATTTTCCGATGTACGCTAATATTCAGAAGTGACATATTACACGACGTTTAATGATAATTATTAAAGTAAACTACTATTTCTGAGTACTAGCTGAAATAACACTGACATCATCCGAAGGATTTCAGTCGTAAAGGCCTCTCTACAGAGATTTATCAGGTAATCCGAACGGAAATGATGACAAGTCAGAACCTGTCACCATCGACTTTAATCACGAAGTGGATGTTACAGGTAATACACTAGATCTCTACGCAAGTAGATGTATGAATGTAGAAGCGAGGGAGATGGGCCAGGAGAGAGGCCAGGTGGAAATCGTAATCTCTGCGGACACCAGTGGTGTCTGTGGTTAGCGGCGTGATGTATCAATGCTTTAATTTCATACATATTCACAAAATTAATTATAGTAGTATTCTCGAGCAGTCGACCACGAATTAAACAGCTGTGATTCAGCGAAGTGTTCAGTGTTCAAAAAATAATAGTTTTTATATTGAAAAGCAAGTAACACTTCCATTCTTTTTATATTCTTAGGTCATCTTTGACAGAGATATTCCAAAATTTCTAGATAACAATTCCTGGGATTACTTCGTGGTATTTCACTGATTATATTTATTACATGGTAATAGTGTAAATAATTACATTAACATCAGTTTCCACGTCACTGTGGTCTGTCATCCATGTCGCATAAATAGCAAAATGAAAATGACCGAAGTACTAGAGTTAAGTGACAAAAATACTACTGAAGTTAAGTGGGAATACAGTATAGAAAAGTAAAAAATTCCAGGGTAAGTCTACCTTAAATAGGGGATGTCCTCAAAAAGGAGAAAAAGACTTTACGTTTTAATATCTGTTACTACAACGAGGACAGGAGACGATATATAATGTAGTAATTCGAATTGGCAAATATGGCAGCAGTAGTTCATACACGACTGAACTTCAATAAGGATTGGTCACAGTTTCTGAGAGGATTGCATCAGACAAGCGCCGGTATAACCTCTACGGAAGACAAACTATGAGTCAAAAGCAAACCTTTGAATTCAGCCTTTATAGTATGTAAATCATAAGTGGGGTATGTGAAGGTTGGGTTAAAGTCGCCCGAAAAAAAGGTGCAGCCTAAAGTAAAGCGAGGTATTTAAGATAAGAAGTGAGGAACTTCTTTCTTTCCTTTCTTTCAGTCGACAGTCGTCCACTGCTGTACGTAGCCATCCGTAATTGATCGCCACAAATATTGGTACCCTGCCACCCTCAACCAGTGGACTCCCGCAACTTTGACCAGATCGATCCATCTTGTGGGAGGCCTACCTACGCTGTGTCGTCCTGTATGTTAATAAACAAGAAACATCTAAGGATTCCAACAAAGTTTCAAAATAAATAGCAATACAACAAAGGTAAATAAATAAACAATAGAGGGGGTTTTTAGTTAATTGTGAAAATTAAAGCAATATTTCAAAGTTATTGTGTAAAGATTAAAAGATAGTTGTTATTCAGTACAGCAAGGACGTTATACAAATTTACAAAAGGCTATTTTTGCATAAAACTGAACGAGAACAAATAGATAAAGGTATTACAAAGCGATGTGACAAGGTTGCAGGTGAACTCCAAACAGTACAAGCTATTGTAGCCTTTGTTATCACTACAGCACGTTATACAATCCTTTGAATTAAGTAATGTGATTGTACATTTAGATAAGGCTTGCTACAAAGCATAAGAGGCAGCGGATGGTGTTTAAAAAGTATTTTTTTATTAATTGTTAGTTTAATATTGACTCGATCAAGATTGCGAGCGTCCAATGGTTTACCCGCGGGTGTTGTCTGAGGACGATAACAGATGGGCCCTTACAACCAACAATGGACGTCTTTTTACATAATGATAAGTTTAATTAGACAATTATCATTTTGTAAAAGTGCAAGGTAGGCATATAAACCGCTTAAAATTAACGAAATTATCGATTTAGAAATAAGGTCATGCGACATAATAGTAGAAAACACATAGAAGCATTTTCGAGACGCCATTATTTAACTGGAATGTTATGCACTGTGTTCGTTTTATTTTTATTAATAAAGTTTTAAATGAAAGATGGTTTCTATGTAAAGATATTCGAAATACCAGCATACATGGACATTCCCGTATAGTGTATAGGCTTAGTATGGACCTGCCAGCAGATGGGGTAAATATTAATGATTAAAAAAAATCTCTAACAAGGCACTTGCTATAATTTCCCTCTGGTGTTGTAGGATAGCTCCAGACATGTAATTCAATCCCTTTATCAGATATTACACATAAAAATCATTTACGTTAATTACGCTTGAAAGAAAGGTGCTTTGTGTTGACAATTATGTGTACAAAATCGCTTAACGCTTATGTTTTGTGCCACATAGGCTAACTATAGTACAATAACTAGACAATACATGGATGTCCACTCCTAGCAGTGGCCTTGTCCGGAGTTGCAATTATGTAAGCTTGCATCTGACAAGGCACCTTGATTGTATCCCATTGGGAAATTAGGAACACCAGAATAGATATTCGTGGAAAGATTTTTATTGTCACATGATTAAATTACGATATTTAAATCCTAAATAATACTGTAAATGCGAATGTGATTTTGTTAAGATTTAACTATTTAACCATTCAACTGATCATTTTTGAACACACATTGGCGTACAGAGAATGCCATGGGGTACTTACCTTATATCCCGAAAATAAAACTGTTCCCGAGGTAAATAAAACATTCATTAACAATATCCGTTGCTATGGTAATCTTTTATGTATTGAAAATAACAATTTTTTAAACAAGTAAACTATTATTCGAAGTTATGGTACGCAGAATCATTTTACAAAAATTTCCAGCGTGGAAAATGAGGAAAGAATCCTTGCGTAGCCGCCGGTAAGTAAATAAAAAATAAAAAAAAATAAAAAATATGTATCTAGATGATTATTACTTTGATACAACTTATATGACATGTAAATTTATTGTAAAAACAATTTAACCTTCAATGCTTAGTGAATGTATAATAAAAAATAAACGATAAATTAGTAAAATATATATTTTAGCATTTAAATTGATTTATTTATTGTGCGGATTTATGAACAGACATTTGAGAAACAATATATCATACAAAATACAATAAAAAAAATTATTCTTCATCTGCTACTCTGTGTCCTTTGACACATTTTTATACAGATAAAGTATACAAATAATTATATAGTTTAAATTAATATTAAAAGTTAGGCATCGCATTTTTTGAAGTGTAACTTATTTAGCCGCGTTAGATATTTGATAGCGCAAAATCTTATAGGTTCGCGTGAAGAAGCTCAACAACATGCGACAGCAACTAGCTCACTTGAATTTGGAACAATTTCGACGATTTTTTGTTCAATAGCGTTGTATTCATTTTGAATTTTATTGTGAAGATAAAAGGGTTTATTTTTGTTTATTATTTATTTTTTTCTGAACCATTGTCGCGCCTTCGCACCTGTTTTGAGTATTCACTTCTGTCGGCAGTCCTTGTGACTGCACTTGTGTTTTTTTTTAAATAATTCACACACAAATATCATATGAATGTATGAAGGAGGCGAAACTTGTGCATAGCTTCTACTTATATATTACTGGGGAAGACTTGTTGTATCAAAATATTAGACTAGCAGTGCCCCGCGGTTTCACCCGCCCGAATGATATTATTTTCCTGCTTATGTGGGGTCGACACAGTATGGCCGTAGCACAGTTAAATTGATATAACTTTTTAATTTATAAACCGATTGAGATAAAACAAACACTAAATGTTAAGTGAAGCTAACCACAATACATTAGTGAACCGCACCCAAATCGGTTAAGCCGTTTCTGAGATTAGCGGTAACAAACGCACAGACAAACAGACACACAGACAAAAATTCTAATAATCAATGTTTTGGGTTGTATTGCGTTTGTGAAGGCCCCTAATGTAAAGGTTGTAAAATGTAAAGGTTTTTCTCGACTATTTTCCATGTATAGACAGCGATCAGTTACATTTTTATTATATGTATAGAATTGTATCATTAAAGGTTGCGCTGTTTAATGCTCGCTTCTCCTCCTCCACCGACGTTAAAGGACTTTAACATTACATTACAGACAAATGCTCCTTAACGACAAGGATGTAATAGCACTAATTAAGCACGCACGATTATGCACACGACAAAAACTAAGCATTGTCTTGCAAAAGCAACAGCAAATAGTAACCAACTGCTTAGTTTTTTAATTTACCATTTATATCCTGTAATTAATTTTATTACTCCTGTAATTATATCTACTAGTTAATAATAACGTATTTGTAAAGATGAAAAAAAAAACTAACGATGATAAAAAAAAGTTTAATTTATGGTTGTCAAATAAATTTCTATAATCAATGCGGTATAGAATGGCGCGAATCAATTTGACGTGAAACCAATATGGCGGCCTTGGCAATAGAAATGACGCGCAACGGGACAACTCGACATTGAACAGTTTAGTCGTATTCACCTCAACGTTACGTCGCTAACTCGGACCTCTGAGCTAGATTTATTACAGGAAATCTATTATTAGATACTTCATGGTTTGCACATGCGATCTGACGTCAGACTGCATTCACAAATTGTAAGCGTTTGTGTATTAAAATGAACATTGTCGAACGTAATAAAAACTGTAGCAAAAACCTATGCATACCTATGTATGTATGCTCAGTTACTAATATAGACGACGGTCATACTGTGCCGACCCCATTTATCGTGGGAAAAGGGCAGGGAGATAATGTTGATAAAAATTTTATTTGTGATTTTCCTAATATTTTTAAAATGAATTTTAATAATAAATTCAAGGTTTTAGATATGTCAGACGTTTCATAAACATACCCCTAATGGATAGGGGACAACAAAGAAAGAAAAATTCGTTGCTATAGATGCAAACTTCATCAAAATTGAATCAATTTTTAATTAGAGCTTTTTTATAAAAACTGGTGATTCTGTCATAATGTCAAAGAGTAAAAATAAAACACTTGCTTTGCCGGAAGTGATGTACAAGTTACAATGGCCAGTAAGAAGTGTCCGCGTCATAAAAATAGCTACCGGATATAGTAATATAGCACAATATAGCATGTTGAACAATAACGACTTCCTCGCGTGCCCCGACTGCCAGTAACCGGATTTATCTCGATCAGGAAGAGTTGGATCGTGTTAGGGCTTACAATTTACGATGTCTAACGATATGACGCATGAGAAAATTCTAGAAGATAGCCTTCGGAAATTTCCATATGTTCTTTAAACACAGATTTAAAACGTTTTCTTTTAAATTAGTTGTAGTATTTGATAATGTTGAAATTATAATCTAGCTAAACTTTAATCTGAGGTTTTTTTTTAATTGCAAAAGGTGACAAACGAGCAAGAAGTTCACTTGATATTAAGTGACCATAGGCATTTGCTACAAGATAATGAGTTGCAGATGCGTTGCCTACCTTTACCGGACAGAGGAGGGGATAAACAGAAAAGGATATTACATTTTCCTATCCATCCCCTACCACGTCAAATCCTTCTTCCCTTTCCATCCTTTCCTTATTAGAAATGTATGGCAAGGGGAAAGGGTGTAGAATCCTGGCACCATACTCATCAGACGAAACGCAGAATACTCTACTTTAAACCCGTGTTCTGTGAGTTCGTGGTATTTCACAGGTCGAGCCGGCCCATTCGTGCTTGACTTTACTACTGTTAAAGTTGGTATAAATTAGTTAGTCTTGTGTATCCCGACAGAGTTTTTTATATATATGTAGATTTCACTAGAATTTGTAAAAAGAGTCTATCAATTTGCATTATGCATACAAATACATTTATACACATACACATGTATTATTACGTTTATTGTGTATTTTAGTAGTTATTTAGCGATTGGTAGTAGTAAAAACTATGATACATTTTCGATTACACTGATAAATGTAATAGAATTTTTAATCTTTATATACTTAAATGTCTACAAACATCACGGATTGACAATACAATATTTTTTTTATACTCTTAATGCCTAACGATGTTGACCAGGATAAGAAATAGTGTCATTTTAAGATTAATATCCAATGATTCTATTCACGATGGCGATCCAGTTAATTAACTTTTGTTTTAAAGATTTTCGATTTTTTGAAAATAAACTTTTTAAAATTATTTAAGTTTGCTTTAGCAACAATGATTGAAATAAAATATTTGTCTTATATTTAAAATTGTACTTGTATAATTAATAAATAATACTGTATATCTAAAATTTAATTAGTAAAAATATTATAGGAATGTGATAGAATTATTTATTTTATATAATTGAAGAAACTAAAGGTGAATATAATTTAAGCATCTAACTTTTATACAAGAGATTATAATAATTCATAATACATTATAAGTTAGCATTATTACAAGAAAAAATAATACAATAGTATAAAATTATTTGATACATTTCTAATTTTCACAATTCCTCTATTTACATCTAACTTAAAATAAGCTGAAAAGCAAAGGAAATATTTTTACAAAATTAGAGCACTATCACACTAATGTAGTAAAATCATATTTATAAAGATTAGCCGGTAGTTACTTCAGAACATTTTTAAATTATATTACATTTAAATTAACCCTAGTTTAAAAAAAGCATCAAGAATACATTCAACGTAGAATGAAAAGACGGACTCTTAATCTTCCGCTTCTTTTATATTACATATGATGTACAGCAGGTAATATACAAAATATATCTTTTAAAAAGCGACACGCTAGTGTGAGACTGCTCTAAGATGTGTAAAATAATATACAGTGTAAATATAATAAAAAGTAACTTTTAAAACTAAAGAAAAAAAGGAATGATCTTACTTTTAATGTGCCTCATAAGCTGCTACTATATAACACCAAAAGATATCTGCAACAAAAGATAAAATATGATACTTTAATACTCCTCACATTTAAAAGATATGATTTAAAAAAGGAAAAAATGATGTTTCCTTTTCGTATCCATTCCCTCCCCCGTCAAATTCGTTTCTCCTTCCCATTGTTGCCTCATTAGAAATAGATGAGAAGCGGAAGAGGAGTCGAATCAGGCGTCCGGCACCTCACTTATCAAACCCAGAATGCTTCTACTTCACTCCTTCTATGAGGTCGTAGTTTTTCACCAGTCGAGCCGGCCCATTCGCGCAACAAATTGTTGTGGACACTTCCACTGTTAAAAGGTAGGTAGAATTGTTCCCCGATACTTCTTTCCTATTTTATTTTTTTGCGTTTCGTTTGATATCCCTCTCGTGTACTCACAATCTCCTTACGCATTCTCCTCTACGAGAGCCTCCCAATGGATCCGTAACCCATCTTTTATTGATGCTTACGCATATGGATAGCGGTAATTACTTCACAACGCGTGAATAACGATGTGCGTGTTGTCTCCTTCTTCCTATTGGGCTTTGTTCATAAACAGTAATCTAAAAGTCTCTTGCCGTCATTCGGTTGACTCTTAAACGTATGTATTTAATTAAAAATAATTAATATGTCGTTGTTAATACAAGGTATGTAAGAAACGGGATTCTTACCACGATTAGCCTTAGACTAGACCTAGACTCAGTCAGTCAGCTCGTGCCCATGGCGCATGCAACTGTGCCGAAATATCGGGAGCTCAAAAAGGCTAATCGTGGTAAGAATCCCGTTTCTTACAAACCTTGTATTAGTAAAAACCACGAAAGTTTAAAGTTATATATGTCGTTGTTACTCACCTCACCCTAACGCTCCAGCGGCTACTGATGCCATGACCACCAGCACAGCGGTGGCGACCCCGCTGGCACCGACGCCCGCGCCGTGCACCGCGCCGTCCACCGCGTCCGACCCGAACGCCTCAGCTGCCGACAACCGCTCTGTCAAATAGTCAGGCGTCAGTGCACGTGCACCGGACACGCCTAGACTATAGACTAACCAATGGGCTTCGATCTTTCTTTTTTTTGTTCTCATTTTTTAACTGGCCAGTGTTTTATAGTTTATTATTGGCAGTAAAATTTTCTTTTTTCAAAATTAATACCAGACAGTATATTGACTGTAGTTTAGAGGCCAACATATCTTTTGAACGTATAGAATTCTTTTATTTTCTTATCGGCGAGTTTTTTTTCATTGGTTTACTAATTGCCAGAATATTTTTCTTTTATTGAATTTGAGATATTTTGAGAGAATTCGATTTATTGGATTTAAATAAATTAATAGGCACCAAATTTATAATATTTGGCGAAATGTAATGAATAAATTATATTCTTTATTAATAAATTGTCTGATTAAAATTTACCTTTTCAATAGTTTAGTAATTTTAATAGTTGTAGTTTTAGTTTAATAGCTTTAGTTGTTACAGGATTGACAGCAAGTAAAAACTCATAGCAAATAAGATATATATATACATATACATTACTTGATTTGTGCGTTACATTTGAAATTGTATTCCATACACTATCACGGTGACGTAAGAGTTACATAGGATTGAATTTTGATTTAATACCAATTAAAAGACTTTATTTATTTTTTTATTTATATTTGATGCCTATATGCCCACTCAAAGCATATCATGTTAATATTAAACAAACCTATTAGAAGAATATATACTAAAATTACATAAAACATTGATTATGTATAAATAACCTATTAAGAAACCATAGACCTTCGTGCAATATCAATAGTCCATTCAGCGCCGTGTACACCATAGATTATATAGAAGCATCAAAACCCATAAGATTAGTCTATAGCCGCCCGGTGTTGACATGCAGTTTCTAAATACAATATATAAATACGTACACAGATAAAATAATTATTCGATGGTCGATTTAACTTGGCCCTTAGTTTTAATTTAATTAATAAATAAATTATACATCTCAAGTTAATTTTAACAATTGGAATTCAATGTTAAAGTTCTTTGAATGCAGTAAAAGGTTTTAATGAATATGGCTAAGATTTTAATAATTTAATAGCTTTTCTCCTTTCAAATTGATTTTAGCTTTAAGCTTTTACCAATGTTGTTATCCCAGCAATATTCAAACAGTGGGCTATTTTAAATCAAACAATACAATTATCCCTTTAAAATAAATGCAATTATGTTCAAGTTTATTTTCTTTTAAAAAAAATAAAACTTTTTAAAATCATAATCAGCACTTATTTTATAAATAAATTAAAATACATAAGTGATAAATAATTTGCCAATAAATATGAAAACTGAATGTACGCAAAAAAGAAAACACCTGTATAAAGCAAGAGAAACTACATACAATAATTTAAATTATATCTAGAAGGAAGCAAAATATACAAATGAGCTAAATTAAAAAATATAAATTGAGTGATGCAATGACAACATTTATGTGTGTATTTTCTAATAAAATATAATAAATAATAATACAGATAAAATAATTTCGAATAGAATGTTATGTATATGTAACTGAAAAATCCTAATTTAACTTGTTAATATCGAGAGGAACGTTTAAGTTATAATATCGAATAAATAGTCAGAACTCTAAAAGTTATTGATAATATTGTCCGTTGACGATTATATTGTTTTTTCTTTATATATTGATAGATAGAGGTGGTCAATTAATATCGAGTAAGCTATTGGTGACATTGGTTCGTTTGCCTCTCTTCGAAATCATACGTCCGCCATCTTGAGATATGACGTCTGGGTTCAGTAATGGATCTCGGAGGATATCTAGTTACAATAAGAAAGACTCGGTAATTACGTTCTTTAAATTATTTCCATTACAACATTAAAAACTGTCTTAATAAATCATTAAATCAAATATTTAGAAAAACCTTAAAAATTCAAGAAGAAGGACATATATTATACATATACTTTTAGCTATATGTAACAAATACTCCGGTTAAAAATACCCAATCTCACACTTAAAACATTTAATTAAATAATTTGTGGCAAAACTAAAATAAAGTATAAAATTATTTTGTAACAAGCATAAAATAATAATCTAAGCATGTATTGTAATTATTAGTGATATAATCTGATATTAGTGATATAGACATGACATAACATACGAAAAGTGAACTGAAATGAACGTACCCTCGTCACCGACTGCCGTGATGAACGAACGAATGAATGAACGAACAAAAAATATTGAAATTAATATTTTGATGTCGACAAATGTATTTATACAGATACAATTTTTTTTTATCCAATCACATAAAGAACAACAACTAGAAACCTGGAAAAGTTATCTCTATTAATTATACAAATTCACTTTTGGACAATGCTTGCTTAATTCGCAGTGTCTGGACGTGGAAAAAATACTTCAAATTGTATTATTCAATAAGAAGGGAAGAACGTTGAATCTGTATTAGGGTTAAGATGTTACATACATCCAGATGTCCGGTGTATCAAAAGTGAAGCCACTTAAGTCGCCAATTGGTGACATTGTAAAATACCGAAGAGGTTTCCCGCATTACGAAGTCAAACTTCTAGTTTCGAATTCGAGTAAAACTAACCGCGAAGAAATAAAACTACACGAACTGATGTTTTCATTTCTAATGTAAATAATCAATTATCATTATCGAACACAGTAGTATCTGGATGTACACAAAATGTTTAACTGATTCTTTGCTAAATTTTTGAATTCGGTATATGATGGCAGACTTCTTCTTTTCACAATTAGAACGAAAAGAGGGTGGATAGTGATAACTGTTTAGTTTAAAACATTTGAGATCTTATTTTGTATACATCCTGTAAATTATAATTACTATCAAAGTAATTTTTATCTTTATACTTTAGGCATCTAAATAGGACGTAACAAATATTTTTTTAAGCTCTTAAGCTTAAATAAGGCTGTCTTATACGCATATTGAAAACAACTGAACGTTTATCGCACATCAGAAATTTAGGTAGTACAGTCTTACTAAGATTTTCCTGAATTACACAAAATATAATTTAAATTTGCATCATTTTTATATAACTGTATTTCAGGCAAACTTGCCACAAAATCTTCTAATGATGAAAGATATTTTGTATAGAGAATGGAACATTTGCAGACATGAGAAATACTTTAAACATAGCTCTAAGCACATATATGACTAGTTCTATGCGAGCTAGTTGAGTCCTTTGAAAGAAATCTACAAAAATGAGTAACACGAACTCTCAAAATCCCAATGTGAATTACATATGAACTATACATAGGTTGTTGGACTTAATTTAACAATAATGTATTTGAAATGCTGCTATTTTCCGTATTAAAGACATATTAATATGTAAATTACTCTTACGTGGGAGCTTAACTGAGCAATAATTTTATAGTAAAAAAGTTTATGTTGTTTTAAAACAAATGTTAAGAATAAAGCATCAATGACTGATTGAAATGTTAGACCAAAATCGATAAATTAGATTCCATACATGATATTTTCCACCTACCCTACACTCGGTGATGGGTGGATGACGTCAAAGTTAATTGTAACCAAATGATTAGCGATCATAAGCCCAAAGTGTAAGGTTTTAAGTCGCTTACCTCCATAACGATTTAGTAACGCCATAACCACACCATTGGTCCAGCCGAAACCAGTTTGCAGCACGTATTCCCCGCCACCGCCGTAACCGCCGAAAATTGTCGCATCGTACTGAAAATATACCGTTTATTCGATTAAATACTCATTCTACACTATCTTAATATATACAAGAGAGAGGTGGCTTATGGACACCCGGTTGGAAGGGAGTTCATTTCGCTGTATCATCTTTGTATTTGTAAGTAATGATTAAATAAAACGTTTTAATTATAAATATTTTTGCATGAAACTAAATTATAAAATAGTAACATATTATTGAATCATAATTGGTCTGTGTAGTTCGAGCTAAAAAAAATAATAATAAGATAATATTACATGACGAACCTTTTCCAACATAGCAGTCTTCTGTTTCCAGACTTCGAAGTTAGATCTGACCCACTTGGTGGCCATTTCGTACGCCAAGCGGGTGGCCTCTGGCATTTTTGTATTAGCTAATCCAGTCACCACGATGTACTGGAGTGGTGGCCATGCATTGGGATAGTCCCACTGCTCGCCTGAGTGCTCGAATGTGGTGGGGATACCACCCTCGTAGATATCCACCTGTAAGTTAAAAGAGAAAATCTACTAAGTTCTACCGATGAGCTGTGTTTGCGAAAAGGCTAAGCATCATTTTATAATACAAAAAATCTATCCTTTCATCTGTGTTTCGATCAGCACCTAGATATTATGTACATTGAAATCACAAATGGGTTGCCGACCTAAATCTGGAGCCAACACTGTTAAATCGCGAAATTAAATTAGGTAAACCCTAAAACCGTTTAGTTTTACAGAAGACTAAGACTTATAGACTTACTAAGGAAATGTGCAATGCTTTTAGTCAAATGGATACGTAACGGGATTTAACCAGAACGGGACGGGACGTTTCGATAATATCGTTTCATAGAAACTACATACGAATGAACCTCACGAACCCCACGGACGGGGCGGGAACGTGTCACACACGCACGCATGCACGCACGCACGTACGCACGCACGCACGCACGTACGCACGCACGCACGTACGCACGCACGCACGTACGCATCTTATGCAAGTTCCCAATATCATTTTAATATGTTAAAATTACAGTTAACGACACTAAGACGATAGTTCCGACTGTCACTGCGCGTGTGTATTAAACTCCGCGAATGTTTACTAAACCACGTCCCGGATAGAATCTCATTACGTATGCATTGAGCTTTAATGTAATAGGTTTTATAAAACATTGCTTGGTATGCTTCGGATCTAAAGCTACTAGTGTTAGACAAACACAATAATAAACCTACCTTGACCTTATCCAAATAGTTAATGACCCGTCTCACAAAGTATTCAGTTCTGGCTTTATCGTAACTCCCGGTCCAGAGCGGAGCCACGTTAGACGGGTAGAAGTAGTCCCGTCGACGTTGGGACTCCAGGCTGTAGTCCAGCCAAACTCCTACATCCTCATGCCATAGCACCTGAGAATTAGAAGAAGATATATAATTTTAACAGTTGTGGCAACATCTGATGCACGAATGAACCAGCTCCACCGGTGAAATACCACGAC
>JWHW01035730.1:801586-817331 GCA_000931545.1 Papilio glaucus | reverse complement strand
GCTTTATCGTAACTCCCGGTCCAGAGCGGAGCCACGTTAGACGGGTAGAAGTAGTCACGTCGACGTTGGGACTCCAGGCTGTAGTCCAGCCAAACTCCAACATCCTCATGCCATAGCACCTGGGAATTAGAAGAAGACATATAATTTTACCAGTGGTAAGCCCGCAACATCTTTTGCACGAATGGACCAGCTCCACCGGTGAAATACCACGACCTCACATAAAACAGGCGTGAAGTAGAAGTATGATTCTGCGTTTCGTTTAATGAGTGTGTTCAATTTTAGTGTTCTTCCCTTTCCCGTCCTTTCCTAATAAGGATAAGATGGGAAGGGTACTAGGATTGCACGCGGAGGGAACGAGTGGGGAAAATGCAATATCGTTTTCCTGTCTATCCCCCCCTCATCCATTCAACCACACTCATTCACAAAAGGAAGTCGTAGCAGTTATATAAGGATTCCCGATTTAGCTGAAAAGTGATATTATACCTTTTCGATAGCCTCCATGAATCTGGCGTGCGTTTCCCTGTAGTACCTCTCCTTGTCGACGTTCCCAAGGCGCTGGTAGAAGTCGGCCATGATCTCCGCGTTCCAGCACATGATAGCGTTCAGGTCTACCGGGATTATGGACCTCGTCTTAAGATTTGTGAGGTTACCTGAAAATAACGTTGGCCATTATTTTATTACGTTCAAATCTGTAGACGGTAAATGTTTTGTTAACTTCAGTACAAAAGGAATAGTAGAAAAAAGTCTTACTGCCGAAAATATGTTGTTTTGAAAATTTTTGGGGAAAATTTATTATATTGGAAATTGTTAACACTTATATTTGGTAAACTGGTTGAAAATAATAAGTAGGTCCTATTTAAACTTATTAATTTTGTATTAATGTTTCAATAGTGTATTTTTTTTGTGGTACAATTAATTTTCCATCACCTGAAATATTTGCTTACCTTTGTTCGTGCCATTCAGTATGAACCATCTGGAAGAAAAATCCCAACCGGACTCTGCGGCTGACTTCAACTCTGCGTAGAGCTCTTCTTTCTTATCTGTTGTATCGAAGTGCCTGCAATAGGTAAAAATAATATGAAATGGTAATTTTGACATTTTGTTGTTTTTATTACCATACAATTATTATCAATGTTTTTGACATTTATCTACAATTAAAAATTTTTATAAACGTTACAAAAAATTCCCGCAAGGAAGATAAGCAACGAATGCCTGCGAAGCCGCGGGGAACACTACTTGTTCCATAATTTGTTACATAATATACGCCCGTAACCCAGGGTGGTAGGCAAAGATATAAAGAATTTCTATTTGGGGCGACTTAAATTTGCGCTGGCGACCAACCAACCTAGCACTATTTCTTCATTCATCAGCATACTCGAACCACATAAGCATTCCTTTCTCAATTTCAGTCACAGCATCCTCTTTTAAGCCAAACTTTTTTGTCCTCATATACTTACAACACTACTAATTTCCGGAGATGTCGATGCTGGTAACCTTATTGACGGTTCTTACAGCTTCATCTGATACAGTTCTCGCGATCCGAGTGATCTTGAGCTTAAAGTAAAAAATTCTAGGTCCCTAATGTAATCTAGGGGCCTAGCTGCTGGATTTAGCAGCTATCGGTGTGGGATACTTATAACAAATGATACAAGGGGATTATATCTTGTATTTTATAATCGATATTTTTATTATCAACTCACTTGGCGCAGTCAATGTCTTCCTTGTAGCTCTCAGGTCTTGGACCCTTGGACTGGTCGAAATACCTCAACAGGGAGAACCTAAAATCATGAAGAAAATACTTTAACCCAAAGCAATGACATTAACCGAATTTGGAAGATTTTATATTAACAACATTTTTGGGCTAGCCGTCTACAGTTAAAAACGGCAAACATTAAGAGAGCTGTGCAATTATAATCACTATAAAGATGTATAAACAAACAAAGATACTTATAAATATTACCCAAAGAATCATGTGACAATGAGACTAATCCCTATTCTGCATATAACTAAAAGAAAGGGTCCTAATGTAGATCCCTGCGTTACACCAGACGTAAAAAAAGTTTTTGTATTGATTTATTTAAGAATCTCTTTTAAAAATAATTGCAATTATCTCTATCAAGAAATTACTGTTTTGAATAATGTTAAAATAAGACCGTAAATTATTCTGGCTAACAAAACTTTGTCATTGATCCAATCAAACGCTTTCGCTAAATCACAAAATACAAATATAGTGTTTGTATTTCTTCTCTATTATGCCAAAATGTATCGTATGTGACATTAATCAGTCTGCAATCCACTTCATTGACTTCTGTAAGATATATAGTGATATTAATTTTGCCAATAAAATTTATTTCTTTTTTCTATATAATTATTTCCAATCATCTTATAGGATTGATATCCTATCTTGTATCAGTGAAAAATGAAACTTACTTTTGTCCGTCCTGTTCTACTTCAACTGTATGATTATTGACCCAGAAGTCGAATTCCCTGTCTAATGTGTGGATGTGCTGTTTTAGGAAATCTATGTCAAACGAATCTTCCATTATCAACTGCATCATGGGGATAAGAAGCGGTGGTTGGGACCTGAAAGCACGTAATAACATTCTTAAAATTAAAAAATAAACAATTGTTTCTATAGAAAATCGAATTTCGTCAATCGAGAACATTTAACGTTTTCTACATCGAGAACTTTATGTACATATAACAGATCTTACTCTACTACGATGTCAGTTAAATTATAATCGAAGCAATTTTTGTAACTGAACCCTTCTTACAACCCTAAAGACTACTTGATGAGCATAGCATAAGTTATTAGTTATGATTTTCGTATTCCCGTTTGTATCCGTCCGTTCTATTGTGACCTTCTGTAGTCTAAACAGCTTGACTGATTTAGAAGAGTGAGGTGTCATTAGATTCGTATTCTTCACCGGATTATCACAGTAAACTTGATGATGATGAATGATTATCATCACGTTAGTCAAGTTTTTTAAAATGAGATATTTATTGTCTACCAGACGGGTTTTGTCTTCTGTACTGACCTCATAACGTAGTAAATTCTTCCACCGTTCGGTATGAAGCCGATCCTGTCGACGATATCTAAAAAGTTGGCGACCATGCCTCTAGCAGTTACTCGCATTTCGGACAAAAGCAGGCCCTTGATGATCCAGTATGAATCCCAGTAGTAGAACTCACGGAAGCGACCGCCTGGAAAACACAGCCCATTACATGAGAGGTAGGTTTCCGATTTCCATTAAACACGATCGTCCCATAAAATCCATATATTTTATACCATAGAAGAATGTAAACGAGCAAGCGGTCCAACTTAAGGCGACTGCCACCCATGGGCATCTGTAACAAGCTACCGAGTAGCATGCGTACCTTTAATGGATGCAGGTGAGGCAAAACGGAATAAATTAGATTTTTCTCATCCATGCCCTCCCCGAACAGATCCTCCCCTTTCCATCCTTTTATTATTAGAAATGGATAGAAAGGGGAAGAGGAGTTGCACTAAGCCTCCGGCACCTCACTTTTCTGACGAAACGCAGAACACTTGTACTTCGCCAGTCATCTATGACCCCTGTTAGAAGACAGTATATCTTTGTATACAAGCTCGGTGGTGACGTGTACTCTTTAAATCTGTCTCATCTTTCTTAATGTTGTCACATTATTCGCGTTTCACTGCCTGCTGAACACTTTTGTATGTTTGGTATAAAGATGGACCTTGTTAGCCATAGACTACCATTTATCGAATAAAAATCATCTAGAGAGTGGAATGGGGGATGTATTTTGATTGAGATTTGAACAAATACTTACCGGGTACAATCACGGGATTGTCAACGTAGATGATTGAATAAAGATCCTGATTCTTCTTCACCTCGTCCTTCATCTTCCTGCCCAGCTCCAGCCACAAGCGATTGAGTTCTGACGCCCACTGGTGAAGAAGTGGATCCTTGATCCTTTGTAGAAACGCTGGAATATGTAAAGAAGCAATAATATGAATTATAAATAAGAAAATATACTGATATTGATAATGGATCGCCTGATCACGGCTAGGTTAAGGCCAAACTAGCCCTTACCATCTTTTGGTCACATAGCCACTTAACATCAGGTAGGACTGTGGTTAAGCATTACTTTACTATATAAATAAATTTAAAATGTGTACGTTTGTCCTCTATGCGTTCCTAAGCCATTGATGAGATCGTAATGAATCTGTGTGAGGGTGTTCATTGGAAGTCCCGCAAGGGTTTTCAGGACTAAACAATCTACAAAAATAAAAAAATGGTTGGTTTTTAATGAAACTTTTGAGAATTCCACTAAAATAAACTTAGCTCTGTAGATAAAAAAAATAATATTTTAGTGATATTTTTGAAGTTTTAAAATATAAACACTGTACAGAATATACTAACTTTAGTTTACGTTGCAAGAAGTTATAAGACTTACTAATAAGTATAGTTAGATAATTATAAAACACCTTTTACAATAATTTTGTAATAATTAAATTGTGAAATAAAGATAATAAACAATATTTATTATGGCTACTGTCGAGTACTATAACACCATTGCAAATAATTGAATCTGGGTGTCTGAATGTTATACAGGATTCGAAACTGCGAGATTACAAGGTAGGTAATTAGTAATTAATTAAGTGTATAATTAATTAAGAGTTCAATTATCGCATATGGAGAAAATATTCCGCAGTAAAGTAAATAATGAGTACGTTATTTATCATCTGCTCTGAGCCCAATCTCTTTGTCCACGAACTTATCACAGAGAAATACAAATAACAATTTGTTGGTACGTATTTTTCTGGGAATATTTTCTATAACTTAATATTTAACTTCATTGGGCCTTTATAGAAAGCAACAAAGTGACAACGGAAGTGATAGAACAGTTTTTTTTGCGTAATTCTACCATTTAAAATCCAAACTCCTTGGAAGGAATTACCACCAGTGACAATACAATATTAACAATACCTTTGGTCATAAAGACAGAGGTTAAATAGCGACTAGTCTTTAACATGTATTTTTTTATAGTAGAAAGCGGCAAACGAGGAATCAGTTCACCCAAAATTTAGCGATCGCTGCCCATAGGCATCAGCAACATGCAATGAGTTTCAGATCGTCTCCTACCTTTAATTGACAGAGGAGGAAATAAAGAAGAATAATACAATTCTCGGTGGTTGAGACAACACAGAAAATCTCACTACTACTACACTACATTGAACTTTGCCGTAATATTTTTATCAGAATCATGTAAAAACAGGAGGTTACATCGAGTTAGTCACTTAATCACAACATGCCTCTACCACGTGATGCGAACTAGAAGCGTCTCCGATCAGTCAATCCTGAGAATTCAATTGTTTACATGTTGTTAACAAACGGAAGTTTATTTCCATTCGTTACGCGATAAAATGAAATATTTAACTTTTTTATATGTTATCGAGTCAAATAATTCTTTGTAATACCGATGTTTATATTGAGTGGGCAATAAACGAGCTAGTCACTTGATGAACTGGCGCTTGAACACTAAGTGACGATGTAGTTGAAAGGTAAGCTTTAATTTAGAATAACAGCCTATTCTCTTGAACTAGGGATTAGGAACTTGAACTAGCGTAGAGATTTCCTTATGTTAAAGAAGACACCAGATAACACGCTTAAAAGAAAAGTTGGAACTCACCGGGGTTATCCTTCCAGTCGGTTGGCCTCCAGTCCTCGAACTCCGAACCTTCAGGATCAAAGTTCTGGTTCACGAACTCCTGGATGTCTGCCTTCGTTGGCGCCATTGGATATAACCTGAAATATTAGCCATCATTAATTAGCATGCTAAAAATGTTTTTCATAGTTTATTATTTGATACTACTTATAAATCTTTTATACTAAGAATAAAGAGTACACTGACTCCAGTTTTGACATAAACTATGAACGCTCGGTTTCTGGAAGATTTGTCGATTTTAAAAGTAATTAAAATAAAATGATTAAAACAGGGAGAAACGCCAATTACCATAAATACATAAGCACTATATGTACCTTGACTTATAACAGAATAAAAGATTAAAATGTTAATATATAAATTAACTTACCTTTCTATCATCTTGCTGAAGTGTTCGAGGGTGATGTTGGGGGAGAACTTTATCTTCATATCAACAAAGGTCTTGGAGTCATTGTACAGGCCGGCCATCTGGACCGTGTGCAGCAACGGCCCGTGGCAGTAGATCAAGCTGGAATGTAAACAATATTCATTAGTAACGGCTAAAAAAAAGGGTGGTTAGAAGTTGACAACATTCAAACGCGAAAGTTAATAACTCTAAAAATGGTATATAGGGATTTGGTATATAGATCATCCACTGACAAAAGATATCTGGAATTTTGTGTCGTACGCTGGTTTGCAGCGAAGTATACTACGGTGGGGACCCAAGCACCCCCTCCTCAATCATAGGAGTTCCTATGTACAAATTTTAAAGTGAACTTGATGCTATTATTGTGCGTTGTTATGGGTTGCGTTGCTGAAGGTACCTCCCGCATTACCCTATGGGTCGCCACAAATTTTGCTGCTTTCTTTCCGTCATCTTAACCAGGTCGTAGGTCTACCAACGCTATGTTGTCCCAATAAACGACAGAAAATACGACATGCGACAAACAATTCTGACGTGTTTTTCAGACCGTACTAAGCGATTGACTTTATTAGAGATTTATTACAGCTAAACATACTTCAACGAATCGGCTTATTGACCCGATCATTTGCCAAGTGGCTGGTAGATCCAGACATCAATCAGACAATAGCATTAAATTACAATTGAAGCACCACACACGTACATACAGCGGCTATGCAAAACAAATAAAAATTACAATAGCGTGTAACCGAGATATCGGTGCAACCGGTTATATCCAGTTCCCCCGTCAGGTTAGTGCCACTGAGCTTAAGTAAAGAGAACGGTATTTACAAAAGCAACTCCTCGTGTCGTACATTACTGATCTAGATACCTTAATAGACGCACTCAAGTCTGTAACCTTGAAGGATAGGCAGAGATCAAGGACCCACTGCTAAGAAATTGTAATTTTTGTTGATGCACTAATGACCAAGCAACCACAAACGGCAGGGGCGGACTGTGAGTTTGTGGGTTGTAGGGCTCCTAACGAAACAAAAAAAAGATCTGCAATTAGTGACCGTAAAATACGATCGGAAAACGAGAAAAGAAACGAACTCTTGGGGCCTGTAGCCCAAAAACCCGTATGGTAGATCCACCCCTGACGACCTCAATGTTTACAAACGTAATGAAATTATTAAAATTTTCTTGAGACATTATTTACAAAATAATTAATTGAAAGCGTCTAAATTCGCCCCTATCTGTTATTTGATAGATTATATATAAATTGATAAATCACAAGTGGGTTGCCTAGCTCTCTGGTGCCAGCACTGTTACAACGTAATAAAAATAACCACATTAGGTTGAACCTTTGCGTAATTCGACGTAGGTGATTCTAGGGGTCAAGTTTGTGTGGAAGTCAAATCGAAATCGAACACTCCGCTGAACGTAACTCGGCAACCCACGTATGATTTATCAATGTATATATCTAATACATAGTTTATATATGTCGTATTTAAATTACTATATAGTATTTGTTTATATACTATAAAGCAATTGAAACACAACATGTTGTATGTAGTATGAATAAATCGTATTCAAAGAGGTGTCGGTAGTGGCCGGTGACAAGGCCGCACGTGAGCTAGCTTCCGGTTTTAACATTTACGCAAATGGCGAGTGGATCAACGAGTTTAACTGGCTTAGTTAGGGATTTAACTACACAGTAACTATCATTAATAAAAAAATGTAAGAGAGAATTTCAATGGAGATCCCATTTCAGTACTCTTCCCCTCCTTTTCCTTTCTTAATAAGAATAGGATGGGAATGAGAAGAGGGGATGAATATGAGAAGGAAATATCCTATTTTTCTGTTAATCGCCTCCTCTGTCCATCAAAGTTAGGCAACGCATCTCCAACTCATTTGCTTGTTGAGGATGCTTATGAGTTTCATTTAACATCTCGCTTGCTCGTTTGCCATCGTCTCTTATTTAAAAAAACTAGAAAGTTCTAATCTTTTCTAATGAATGTCTTAATGACCTTAAACTGTATAAATCTTTTTTTTTATATAAAAATTTAGCCTTCAATAAGAGTTTTAAAATCAACTGGGGTACGCTAATGTGTAAAACAATCTGATCTCGAAGATCAAGAATGGGAATTACGAACCTCCATTTCCTAAGTACCGTACCGTTTAACCATTGAGATGTCACTGGTTCATGGAGATGTTCATTAGTAATAGGGGTGACTTCACACCAAGTTATTTTCTTTTCCCTTCCAATAAAATGTGTATAAAATAACAGATATATAAGTATAATCTATCAGATATGTCATTATATTGCAGGTTAACAAACGATCAAACTTTTAACCTACAACGTTTAACTGGTCAAACCTGATCGCAATATATGAGTAAAAAAAAGGAAGTCGAAATTTTCCACAGTTTAAGGCACTGCGCTAAATATAATTAATTTAATCTGCTAGTGTCTGTCTTTCTGTGTAAAGTTTGAATCTCAATAAAAATGTGTCGATAATCAATTTTATGAAAATATAAGTTGTAAGAAGTGTTGCTTCTGCAACTAGATTCATTAATACTGTTTGTGTTTTTTTTTTAATGAAGGAAGTTAAGTATGAAATTGACCTGCTGTTCATTGAGCATTCTTAATATTGAAATTTACAGACACGTGATAGTTTATGAAATTTTACAGTGGTAGAGCCAGCAACAACATCTGTTGCACGAATGGAGCGGCTCCACCGAAGACATACCATGATCTCACAGAAGACTGGAGTGAAGTAGAAGTATATTGCGGTTCGTATAATGAGTGAGAAACCGGAAGTCTAATTTTAATCATATTTCCCTTCTCATCCTTTTCTGATAAAGAAAAGATGGTTGAGGGTGGGGATGGATTGGAAAAACCTTTCTTTCTGTTTATTCCCTCATATATCCATTAAAGGTAGGTAACATATCTGCAACTCAATAGCATGTTGCAGATGCGTATGGGTAGCGGTCACTTAATATTAGGTGCACCGCTTGCTCGTTTTCTACCTTTTTCTTTCGAAAGACCGATTTCTGGAATTATCGAGTATAAGGTAAAAGTGATTTTTAAGATATTGCCAGGAGAAGAAAGAGAGGAAGAATAAGAAGAACATAATAAGTATCCTCTGACGTCGGTGATCACTTAACGTCATGCGAGCCGCTTGCTCGTATCTTATAAGAAAATAAAAAGTGGTAAAAACTCACCTTTCACAAGTGGGTGGCAGATTGTTTCGATCCGCCCCCACCAACGTCATCACCACGGCGATGATTAAATACCCCATGTTCACCATTGTCAACTGATGGCACGTCACTTAACTACCTTAATAAACTAATATCACTCGATTAAACTAAATAAATAAAGGAACCAACGAATCACTAACACTAGATCACTTCAAAAGTTTTATGGACTTTGGTTTTTTGCTGTTTTTTTTTTAAAGGTCCTAAAATTTTACGTGTTCAAGTAAGTGTTGAGAATTTTAAATGGCTTCCTCCTGAAGAATTGGCTTGTCATTTTGGGTGTTATGGCGACGGTGGAAACTCCTCGGTAGACGGCACTCGCGTGCCGAAATGCATCTGCAACAGAAAACATTAAAATCAGAACAATAATGACAAGTCTTTCGATAAATATGGATGCTAGTTTCTTCTTTCTTTCTCCACATTAGTACACGTTCTTCGGCCACAAGTTCTCCTAACAACCTTCTACATTTTTTATCCACAGTAGGTTAAAAGAAGAAAGAATTCACTCACACTTGTCAAATATTATCACATCATCTCTAATGCTACATTTATTAAGATTTTATATTTCATATTCTCATCACCACAAATTAATTTCATCACCATTAGACATTATACAGTATGTACCTACGTTAGGTAAGGTCTATATTTTTTAAAGAATAAAAACTTCACGAGTGACGAGCGTATTTCAGACGAGATAGTCTCTCATTGTAGCCGGACGACGACAGTCGATATATTTTGTAAATATCACGCCTAGCGTCACGTCATACAGAATGTATTGCTGGTGTAAATTGAACTCAATATAACTGCAGTAAAGTCCGAGATCCATTAGCATTGTCGGTCTACGTCAAACACTCAACTGCCTCAATGAAGTCTGGCGCCTGGTAAGTTGATGACAACGTCAAGTCGTGCTCGTCTCGACTAATCAATCAGGACGATCTTCCGGAGTCTAGAAGCGCCAGAATAAATGACTAAAAGTTAGTAACTTTAGATAACGACAAACCAATAATATTTAATAACTATTTTGTTCCATACGTATTATTTTAGATTTATAGCTATTTCGTTCCATAGATTTTTGTTTGCAACCTTTTGATTTTGTGTTTTGTATTCTCTTACTTTTTGTTTACGCATACATATACTTGATGTATGCTGTGTTTATCTGTTAGATTACATGTTATTTATTACATGGGTTTTATATAATGTATAATGTGAAACTAATTCATGTAATTTCGTAGATAACTATATTAATTAAATAAATAAATTAAGCTTATCGAACAGATTTAATTTTCAGCTAGCTTATACTAAATATTTCTTTCAATTGCCTTCAATCATTCGCTAAAATATGTCCAAGTCGAATTTGAGACGTAGTGAGGTTGTATAGACTCAATATCTCCTAAAAAATCAAAAAAACTCCTGAGCGTCTTGTAAGTTGTATAAGTAAAAAGCGCGTAAATGAGTTTTTCTACAAGGATTTTTCGTACTTAAGATCACCTTCAGGTACAGTTTGTTGACACTGTTGTAAGCACATTTTTTTTTTAATTTACGTCGCTCGACACCCACACAAGGAGGTATAAGTGCGGGCATCCGTTCTCTGCGACCCAATTGCACGCAGCAATTGGAAGATTGGCTCACCTTCTGCCCAACCTTGCACGATGCTTTCTAAATTATACCATCCAGGTCTTTACAAAAGGAATATCAGTGATTCATTAAGATTATTTGACCATCCTAATTAATGTAATAAATGAGTTTGTTATGCTTTAACTTCTTAACGACTCAAAATTTCATGATGATCGGTTTCATCATGAAATTTTGCACTTTATCAGGGGTTCAGAAAATGATATGGGGTACTTATCCTTTATCCCAATAATAAAACTGTTCCCAAGGTACATAAAACCTTTATCGACAATTTCGATTGCCTCGGTAATTTGTCATGTTATGACAATGAGAAATTTTTGATCCATGTTACCTATTCCGTACTATACCTAATTCGTAGTTATTATACGCGGTATCATCTTACAAAAAATTCTAACATGAAAAATGAGAAACGAATGCATGCGAAGCCGCGGGCAACAGCTAGACTTCTTATATATATTATTCATCAACCTATATCAGTGTTCACAACAAACAATCCTACATTCAGATTTATTTTAGTAATAGAAAAAGAATTTAGAATAGATATGCGCCTATACGTGCCTAGACGCATTCAAAAAATACAGCCAAAGTTCAGATACTAGATATATCTGGATGAGTACAATAACACAATAAATAACGAACACAAAATCAATTTCAATCACGATGCCAATGTCAAGATGATGAATTAACAAGAGGCGTTGCTTGCAATTTGCCAACTACGTAAATGATATTATGAACGAATTCCCAAAGAGCACATGACTCAGATAAAAATAAAACAATCAGTCGTCAGTGACGCTGTGACACTCCCACCGCCTAGATCTCAAGCTCAAGATAATAAATATTTAGCTCAGAATATTGCTATATACCCTTATAGTACAGTGTTTATGAAAATAGTTGTAGGTGACGTCACAGATCTGGAGTACAATTCCCAAAAAAAGATATCTTCTAAAGAACTACTTTAAAGGAAGTAGAGGCAGAAGCTGTTGCAGATACAAGCGTAAATTATGATATGGATTATGTCCGAAATACTTAAATATGTTCATGTACACGACCGACGACAAGTAGCAATTTAACCTGAAAATATAAACAGGGTAAACACAAAGGAAGCACAATAACATAAATACTATATTTTGCACATGGAGGAATTTTTCTAAGGTTACCTCATTGTGGGAAACAAAGACAACTTGGATGAATGTAGAACATACTGGTGCTTCTTTACACGGAGCCCAGCACAATGCATGGCGAAGACATCGGCAACCAGTAAACAAATTTTCATTTTAATTATATAGCCCACAATTTTGCTTAGACTTTTGAGAATCCAAACTAGAACTTGCTATCAAGTCATGGGATTTATAAGTTAAGATTATACCAAATACTTATTAAGAAACATTGTTAAAAATATGAAGATAAATATACCGCAACGAGCATGTGACGTTCGAAATTAGAACAAATCGTCTGCAAGCCGCAAGTCACCGTCGGACGACAAGACTGCGGTCACGTGAGCACCACACACCCACTTCCGAGATTTGAATTAGGGTTGGCATTTGACGAATATTATATATATTAAAAACAGTGCAGTAAATATTGTAAAAGATCATCTAATTTGGAAATCATCAATCATCATTTCAAATAACTGCTATCATATTTAATACAAAAATATCAAATACGAGTATGTCATTATCGGTCGAAAAGTGAAGACTCGAAAATGTAATTGAGATGTTTTTTTTGCTTTATTTTAAGTCATGTATGTGGTGAACCACAGCAAGCTTATGTCCTATAATATAGATAAATGATATATAATATAAAAATATTAAAATTCGTCTTAGGATGATATATTCAAAGTAATATTAATATTTCGCATATGGTTTTGAAAGAAAGGTAGTTAAGGTTAAATATTTTTCTACGACTTTGATACTCTTTTGAAACGACGACGTAAAAATATGAATAATTTAAAATGTGTACGAGAACTACATAATATTATAGATGGTGAGCCCTTACCTTTATTAGTAATTATTATAACGAGGTTTTTGTGGTGGAAAAACATTGTATTAAAACAAGAATTTTTTTTCTCACAAATATAAAATAGTTCCTAACTATAGAATAAAAATACATATACCGTATAAAATTGTTTTAAATAATTTAATTTACAGTTACATGTAACGTTAATCGAAAACAAAATCAATTATTACTTGAGCGTGACAACCCTTACGTAGCCCAAATGGCGTGCGTGCGCAGACGCACGTGAGCAGGCTACTTTTCAACACGGTCACACCCCTTAGTCGTAAATCAATGAATACCACTCATTTATATGATAAAAGTTTAAAAAAACATTACTTGTAATTATCGAGTCAAATTTGACTTACCTACGTAAAATAAAAGTACAAAAGTAAGTCTTTGTTGGTTTGTTTTGTTTGTGGAAAGGAATACAGAAAGAGTAAAAAGGTAAATTTATGTTGCAAAAGTGAGTAGCAGTGTTGGTAGAAGCTGCCTTATACGAATTTATAACGACCGGATTCGTCTCTTACGTAAAGGAGCGAGAGAGGTGTGTCAAGACCGTGCCTAATAGAAATCCGTAATAAGAATAGAAATAATCCTACATATATTGATTCTTGCATATATACTATATAGTATATATACTATGTAGTAACATGTAAAATGTATCAATTAATGTCTGTCACACCCCCTACACATTTACGTGCGTCACTAAATAATTATGATCTTCATGTCTATTGGTGTATCCGTATGGTGTGATCGATTGTAACGCTTGGCGTCCGTGGTTGGCATTTCGCCTAAATAACGAATTACGTTAATTGAACGTACGACATAAATGTCTATTTTAATTATTTATAATACCCGAGCGATCGGATGACCGGAACAAATGTTTTTGAAGTTTAAACTTCTTTAGGCACGCTTGACTTGGGTAGTATGCTATAAAATGCGCGAACGCGTTGGAAGTTGTTTGAATTTGGAACATATTCGACGAACTAATTTTCATTTATTTTTCTTGTATTCAATATTGAATTTTATTGTAAGTTACTAGGGGCTATTTTTGTTGATTATTTACTTATTTTTGAACTATTTTCGCCCCTGAAAAAACACTCCTTATGGCTGCATGTGTTTTCTATTCTGAATAATATGCTTGGGCAATACGGGCTCTACCACTTGAACTTATAACTAGTATAACCTCCATTATATTTTTATTATTTCACTGTTCTATAAACATGTACATTATCTAATATAGATATGTGTAACGCTTTCGGAACGCTGTAAGATGATACTGTCCGTACAAGTCCACTGTCCGTACGACCTTGCGCTTGAACTTCGTCCAATGTCAGTCAAGTTATGCAAGTTACTTCACGAGTGAGCACGGTGAACTCTAACGGTTCAATTTCAAACGCCATGTTCATTTTGTACCGCATGTTTTTGAAGATTTTTTTATTATATAAATGTAACATGGCGATTAAAAATACACTTCAACCTGTAATGTTGTATTTAGGACCTTTTGTCTTCGGTTTGTCTGTCTCACTCAATTACTTTTTATATGGATATTTTAACCTAAGATATTCTGTCCTCAGGGGAAAAGACATAATTATTTGGGATTTAACCCCCTCGGTATCCTATATTCGAGTGCCGTATGGGAGCCCCTTGGAACACACCAGAACCCTATTCACTGAGCTTCTGCACTACCCAGAAGACACAACAACTCCCCTTGTACTTTCGCAGCGTTAAACGCAGGGCCAGGCCGTGTTGCCGTCCTCCTGGGATCCTTTTGCTAGACAATCAGGGCCCCCCACCATAACCACCCTCGATCCCTAGGATCCCTTTCTTTGTCCCTGTGATAAAAAGGACAATGGCAGCTCTATTGCGGACCGGGCCTATGGGGGCAAACCAGAGCGCCCCGAGAAAACACCCCGACTCCTTCGTATCCAAGAGGGGTCCGCTTCCGCTTCTCCGCTCAGCCCTATAGCCTTGGGTTACTCACTAATAGTAGAGCTTTTATTTTAGTGAAATAATGTTTGAAATTAGTTAAGTAGACTTTGAGTTAATCCGAAACAAACCAACAATCAAATCTTTGCTCTTTACATTATAGTAGAGTTCACTTTCAATTTAATTTAGAGGGTGTGTCTCTGCACTTGAATGGAGTCTAATTATGGACGCGAAAAAGATTACTGTTTCAAGCGATAATTCTTGGCAGGTCGTCTTGGCACTAGTGGAAATACCCCATTACAGATTCATCGGATAAAATTATTGGCGAACCGGGTCAGAATTCACGTGCCAAGTTCGTCTCTAAAATGTGCAAAAATAAATGTACGTGATACACAAAGTATGTATTTCTGTATCGCTACAAAGATATATAATACAGATATAACAGAGATTAAAGATACTCATATATACATTTAAGTGTTAAAATTTTATTATATACAGTACAGCAGTCTTTTTACTGTCACATTGTATTGAAAAGAATTGTCACGTCTGTAATAATTTAAATTGCATACTCTATGACACAGACATTGATCTAACTTTGACTTTGTATCGTGCATGTAAGCGTAGCTTATCCGATTTGTGGCGATTTGCTAGGTTACGGTCACGTCAAAGGCCCACGTCAAGGCAACAGTGCAATGTGTTAATTATTTTTAGTAGAAAATAATCATTTAAATTAAACTTTAGTTAACTTACTCCATTAGACATAGTTGTGGTAGATAAATATACAAATGCAATGAAGTTTTAAGAGTACTAGAATTCAATACCTTTTTTTTTTTTTTTTTTTTT
>JWHW01035730.1:755363-791926 GCA_000931545.1 Papilio glaucus | reverse complement strand
GGTCATCCAGGTATTATGATATTATCTGAATAATAAATATATATTCGGAAAGAACACGACATTGTGAAAAACAAGGCCGGTCCGCGGCTAGTATAGTTAAAGTTATTGATTATTAATAATGGTTTCTAACGGTAAAAGAATTATCAAAATAATTTCACAAAAAAAAATTACAATAGTATTGGTTAAAAATAAATGATAAAATACTCACCATTATTATTAAATTAAATTTAAAAATTAAATACTTATTACTATAAAATTAAATTTATATTTAAATTTAAAAACTAAATACTTGTTATTCCAAGAACACACACTGAAATGACGCGTTGTAGTTAACAAGACAAGTCGATTAATGAACATGTTTATTTTAAAAATCGATTTATATACTGCTGTGCACAGATAAGATAAAATCTGTGCACAGATAAGTAATGGATTATCGCGTAAATTATCAATTGTCGTGATAAGTTATAACTTCATCTAATGGATGTAAGTTAAAGTTACGCAATACTTAGATAATAAGAGAAGAAGGTACCGTTTCGCAACAGTAGCAACTGGTCAGAATAATCCACAGAGGAAAAAAATCTTCCAGCCTTTTCCATTTTTTTATGGTTTTGGCTTTAGATTTTACAGCCGGCCTCCTGCCTGACGCCAACCCTCTTCGAGATTATCAAAATCATTTACTAATATTTATTTTAACCATTACCAACAAAGTTTAAACTTGGGTGGTAATTGTTCACAACGATAGTCGAATGACGTATTCGAACCCACGATCATGTGCATGTTTCGCAGTCCGTATCCTTAACCATTAGGCTATTGGTGCTCTTCATATAATAGTTCATATAGGAATTATCATTTAATTATCTATCTATTTTATTCTTGTTCTTAAAAAATATACGCGCTCACGCCTCTATCCCAGAGGGGCAGGTAGAGATTACGGTTTTGATTTGGCGTGATCCTGGCACACCATATGCACGATGAACATGCATAGTTTAGGTAGTTAGTGTTGTTATCGACATCAAATATACTAGTTTTGTGAAAGATTTTTTATATGTTTTTTGTATGTTTGGACGTTTGTTACTCTTTCATGCAGAAGCGGCAGAACGGATCTGGATGAAATTTGGCACACAGATAGGTTATATTCTGCATTAGCAATGCTACTTTTTATCCCGGAAAAAATGTACGGTTTCCGTCGGATATTTTTTTAAAAGGTTCCCTGTAGATTCCGAAACAGCTACTCGGGCGAAGCCGGGGCGGATCATTTTTCTCATAAATAAATGTACCTTCAACCATAAATTTTAATTTCAGAGTATGTTACAGATTTCTCATATCCCAAATGGATAATACTCAATAAATCTTTTTTTTTATGGTTTTTGATGCATATTATAGGTATAAATGTCTTCAAATACTTTGAATGTTTTCCAACAAGACTAGGACATTCGGATACTGGCCTTCCGTCCTTGAATGTGACAAGAGATGGCAGCAGCGTGCCAAAAAGTTGACAAGGTTGACCAATATACATCAATGTGAACAAGTATTATCAACGTTGGCAACACTGCAGAGAAATTGTAGATATTTTAGAAGGTTAAACTAGCAAACAAAATTAAGAATTATAAAAGTAAATTCTATCATTTAAATAAACTTATCGTTACAAAGTTGGAATCGAACTACGACCATTCAATTTGATTGCAATTCAGAGATTTAGTCACTGAACTATCAAGTTCGGAGGCCTGGGTTGTTCGGGTAGGAATTGGGGGGGGAGGGTGTTAGGGGTACGGGAGAAGGCCCATAATGACGTACATTTATATCATTTACCAAACTTTTCTTACTAAATTATTTGACAACTACAGTAATTTCAGTCAATAACGCGAAAGTTGGGGCTGCGTTATTAAAATAGCCCGTTATAAGAAGTATTGAAGCTCATACAAATTATAGTCATAGGTTTTTTGCAAAAAAAAAATATAGCGAAAAAAATCTTCACAAAAACATCGAAACGCATTTTTCAACAGATGCGGAGACATATTTTCAGAAACAAAGGAAGCCGGCTTACTTAAAAATTAAGACACACTGCTCTACAGTTACGGGTGGTCTAGTAAAATTTTCCGTTATGCATCTGAACTCTAATGAACTTTCATTCAGATTAAATATTCAAAATATACGTAAGAAGCAAGCTGTTGATTTTGGCTATTCCATATAAAACAGGACGTGCAACCTATATTTGAAATATTGATGTAGATCAAAGATTAGCCGGCGATCAGTCAACTGAAAAGTGGAAAATTTAACCCAGTCTCGAACAAACTGACATCAATTGATACAAACACCGGTCAATGGAGGATCTCGGATCGTATGCGTCTAGGAAATTTCTGTCACGTGTTCGCAAGGTCGTTCATTCAATGCTAGGGTCTTGTACTGATCGACCGGTGTAATTGTTTATACCACGTCGACGCGTACCTTTGGATTGTGATGTATTCAAACAGACATTGTGAAAGCGAACATATCAAGAGAATGTGAGTGTTACAACGAGCCAATGTCACAACAGGCTATAGACAATTCAATGATTGATAGTTTGATAAGGGAGAGGAGCTATAATTTTAATACAGAAGATGATGGTACCACAGCAGCAAAATTTACGCCTAGGAATTGAATTCCAACGTGCAAGAACTATTTTATTTATGTTGACCTTCCACCATATGGGATTTATATCTGGGAAGAGAGAAATAGAGAGTATATTATAACCAAACTAGTCTATTGTTATCGCACTACTAACGTTATTGGATGTTACAAGGTAGTTTGAGAAGGCATAAGAAAATGAATAGTCTTTAGTGAATAGTAGTTCAGAAAACGCCAAAAAACAAAAAGTATGGACTGCAATCATACTGTGCGGCCCCACATGAGTGAGAAAAGGGCAAGCAAATGATGATGCTTCCTATTCAGGATAGTTAAAAATAGGCAAGGGTATTTTTATTTTAAATTCTATAGAATTTAACAATATTTCTTAGCTAGAGATCTTTTTGAGTCTTAAATAAAATCAGTGTAATTAAAATTTAGAAGTTTTTAAGTTTGATCATAAAATAGCATTTGAGAAATTGGCACATACCGTGTACGCATTATATAACAGATAAAAAGTTAACAACTTATTCTTAATGAATCTCACGCATTAATTTAACTTTTTTTAATAATGATCCAAGATGAAATAGTTCAAGTTCACTTGAAGGTCACACTTTTATTCTTATTTCCACAAGGCACTGTATTAGGACCTCTGTTATAAAAAAGTTAAACACGGACGCGCTCGTTATACAAGTTAGAGCTCGCTTACAACTAATTTGCATCAAATTAATCTATGTGGACAGTAAAAAGTCACAGATTGATGCCGTGATACGTATGATAAATGCAATAAAGAATACAATAGCACCGGATGGTGGACGTTTGTCGTTAGACTACGTACAAGTCTAAATTGACGACGGAAATAAGTCCATCGCATTAGGTAATACAATTTCCAATGCAATGGATATAAAATCACAGCTTATGACAATAAACCATAAAGTGTGTAATAATCTGAGGACGTATGCTATTCGTAGCTAACCAAAGAATGAGGAAATTTTAAACAGAGCAATGTCAATTCTGCACAGTCAAGGGCGTAGACCTGTGCCAAAACGTTTATTTCTGTATGAAGAACGATTTAAATATACGTTCATCAATGTTAAAAGACGGACACTCACCGAGAAACACGATCAGTCAATCCCAACACAACACAGCTTCACAATTTCAATTCAATTGACGAAGCGTTCGCGTAACAAATGATACGTCCGCTCGGTACGACGGTCCGATAACAACTGAAAACTTATTGTTTCACATCGTTTAGCTCTGTACGCACACCACTGCGACAAATGAAAGTGACGTATCCGTACGGTCGGTTGTCCATGTAAATGTACTATGCTTCGAGTGACGCATGAAGATTGCGTTGATCGTAGAATTAAAAAGTTCGGAGAGACAAGGCCGGTGTTTTGCAAACTGCAAATTCGGCATCGTATGACTAGATATAAAACTAGGACATTCTGACACGAGTTACGTAACTCGATGTAGTATAGTGTAATTTTAAAACTTTTAAAATGTGTAATCCATTAAAAATAAGAATCGAGTCTTTTTGCCATGTTTTCATGTTTGTACATATCTATTTTATCTTTGCGATAATTTTAAATAGGTATCACTATGAGAAAAATTCTGAACATACAATGTTCAGAATTTTTCTCATAGTGATACCTATATATTTTATGATATTCTATATATTTTATATACAATTTCGGTGCCAGGTCGTTCATCGTGTATTTTATATTCCACAGAATGATTCAACACCAATTTTTTTGGTTTCCTTAATTTTCTTATAAGATTACTGACTATATAACTATATAAACACGTAGTAATATATATTCATGTTATTTTAGAAAAACTTTCTTTTGCAGTTTATTATGTAAATGTCACCGACCTATCGTGTTATAATCGGACTATAAACTATCGGGAAATTGTGAACTGAACGAATGGTCCGCAATTTGATTGAATTTCTCGTCAGCTTATAAACTGTCGAAGTCAAATCGTCAAATTGTAATATTGAGGTTTAAGTTAGAATGGAAGATTTATACAGTTGTATAGCAGAATAACTAGATAATTAAAAACACAACAAGAAAATGCATTTAATCATTTCTCGTATGCGTCGGTATCTCTGATTAAAAAGAGTTATATATTTATTATACATCCTGACTTGTACAACAAAACGAAAAATGTCTTATATCTAAAGGTGCTTCAATGAAGCCCGAGTACAACTCATAAAAATTACTACAACTAATAAAGTAAAACAAAATACGTAAATACTGAGGCGGAAAGCACACTTTAGACTCAAAAATAATTAAAAATCTAGACAAAGTCGGGAGGCAATGTTTGTATTTCGCAGCGATGGGTGCGTCCGCGCGACGCGTTCCGATTGGTCGAACCTTATCGTCGTACGATGGACTACGTTATGCACTAATGTTGATAGTTATGCAAAACACCTTTTGCAATAAAATGCATCTTATTGCTTCAGCTTAAAGTTCACTTTCATTTGACATGATTATAAAATAACCGTAAGGTCTCTAATTAAGGAATTATACTCGGAAGAATAAGAATGTACACGTGTAGCTAGACTAAATTATGGGTTCGATCCTGGGAAATAAATAGATCTCGGAACGCCGACATTTATGTGACCATCTTCAGCCAACTGGACAGACCCCCACAGATCGTTCTAAACATTTGTAGGGATCTGCCCAGTTGAAACCCCCTGTCCACTGCACCCCTCGTCTACCGTAGGAGGTCTACCTACGTTGCGTCAACCAGTAAGACTAAAGTATACTTAAAAAATTAACATGCCTTATTAAGTAACAGATTGTGGCCCCGGATGCAAAGAGACCAGTCGGCAGAACACCGGGTGGGTCAATGACGTCGTTAGGGTGCACTGCAGATTGTGGAAGAGTGGTGAGACAGGGAAGAAGCCTATTACCAGCTGTAGATTAACATGATGATGAAGAAGAGAAGTGATTGAAGCTTGGTCCGATACATCAACCCACGTATCTTCAGCTGGGGCACTTACATCTGGATTTATATTAATCATTAAGGATATAACAACTCAGTTGTTAATTTGCGCATCAACACAAACAGGAATTGTGCAATTCAATTCCATCGTCCCCCTACCTCTAAATGCCTCTCGTAAGTTATGACGAGGGCTGACGAAAGAGTTTATACATACAAGCTGTTAATGTACCTTTATATGCAAAATACAAATGTGTATGTCATCGGCTGATTCTTAACTTCCAGAGTTTTTAATCTGATTCGGCATATTATAAACTGACCACAAATTCACAATTTGTCGTATCGTGTCAACGTGACAAACTATTTTTTTCTTTGTTAACATCTTTTTAAGATAATGTTTTTATATACTATGTTGTCCAACTTAACATAATACGCAAGGTAAATCAGTACTCAATTTGCTGACTGTTTACCATTGTTGCGCGACAAGAGTACAGAAGCGTTGTCAGCGTTTATATAGAACAGGGAAGGATAAGAAAATTGACAAGAGGGGGAATGCTAAGGAGTGGTTTGGGCACCAAGTTCGTCAGATGAAACGTAGAACACAACACTATTCATTAGAGAATTGTGTTTTGTGATACTACTTCACAACGAAACTCTGTGAAGCCATGGTAATTTACCTGAAGGAGTTGGCTCATTAGTAAAAAAGCTAGTTCTACCACTTTTTTTTAAACGTACTGTTTGGTCTATGGTATCTCTATGGTCACATAAGACACCAACCAAGAGCTATGATCATCAGTTGACCATAATTATGTCTGAAAAAGTCTACTCTATTACAGGTGTAGTTTATTCCAAATCAAGTTGTAAATTTTGTAAACAAAGAGTAAACCTTACCTTTTACGATAAAATTCTCAAATTCGAAAATATTTTCGAAAACCAATCTTTTTCTCACATTACTTTATAACATTGGGATACAATTTCACTTAACTTCTTCATAAGATTTCCACAAAATTGCAACATTTCCGGTGAAAGTGTAAAGAGTGTTGGCCGCCTCATATGGTAAGTGACGTTTGTTTACAAACTTTACATCTTGATTTTAAACAAAGTTTATTAGTTTACTGTTCAATCAAAAGATTTCTAAATCCCGGATGGATCAACTTTTGACATTTAAAATTTGTCCAGGTAGGTAGGTAAGATAGGCTCGAGACTGTCAAGCAAAGTACTACGGAAACAAATTCTATAAACTATTTTTCCACGGTCTATGCCAGCGACGGTAAACGTCGAGTCACAGTTAAACATTCGCATAGAGGTTTAGGAGCAATCAAAAATGATTGCTACCGCATTAGTGATAAGTTTCAATATCCGCTGTGAACGAACACGCAGTCACATGCAGTCGTTACGGCTCCGCTACCCTCTTTGTGTTCGGTCCAAGTTATAGGTGCAAGTAAATGAAAATTTATTTCTTAACATTGCTTAGGAAGTCATAGTCAAGCGACTTCCGGTATTTATTGAGTACAGTATAAAAGTTCATTTTATCGAGTACGTTAGGTTCCAAATGTGAGACACGTCGTCAGCCTTATGTCCTTAACAATCAAGAGTTAAAAATGGACATTCATAAACATGAATATATAAAAAAAAAATTAATCAAATAAGTGACGTACTACGCTATAAAGATTGCCAATTACCGATGAGCATGCATGCGTAGATGTAGATATAGAAGAAGCGAGAAAGGTGTGCCAGGATGGCGCCAAGTTGAAATCCTTAATGTCTGCCTATCCTTCTGGGTTACGGGCGTGAGCGCATATTTACATACAAATTATAGTTGTATGTATTATAGTCCTGCGAGTATCGTATTGTTCTTGCGTTTTTATTGTTTTTGCTCACACAATATTGTCATTTTCAACACTCGATATGTACTAGCGACCCACTCCGGCTTCGCAGGGGTACTTTCTCAATATAAACTTAAGACCTTTAGAGGATGAATTTGGACCTATTTAAGTGTTCGCCCACGTAATAACAAAAATATCAGTGCAAAATTTTAAGTCTCTTTTGGCCCAGTAGTTTGGGCTATGTGTTGATATATTAATCAGTCAATGTCTTTTCTTATGTATTACTAGTGATCCGCCCCGGCTTTTTTTTATATAAATATATGCGCTAGTTTCATCTTTGTACTTATTAAATTAATGTACATTTAGCAAGTAGCGCGATCCAAGAAACGCGACCGCGTAACACTTGCACCTTGTATAAAGAAGTTCTGATTATTAATTGTTCAAAACACGTGCACCAACACAGGTCTATGCGGAGAATCGTCTAGTGGCATTAATTCAGATATATCATTTGCATAGAAATGCAGGTTAAACAGAGATAATATAATTAATTATGGTTTATGTAATGCATATGTTGGCTTTGATTTGAAAGGATCTGTTGTACATACCCCGAGCCGACGACCGAGTAGCCTCGTACATGTACATTATATGATAATATTATTATTGTCATAATACTATATCCATTGAAATGATTTCTACACGATTAGTGAAGTTAGTTTGGTCTACAGCGCTTAGCTCGTTACACTCCGTTACACTCTTTGGTGTTGCGTTCATTAATCTCGGTGGACGAGAAAAGTCAAGCGGTAAAAAAGGTTTGTCACCTTAAAGTTGACATTTGCATGCACCAGGGATACTGACATATATTGACAATTGAATCCTAAATATTTTATAAATGCGAATGCGAGTTTGTTGTTTGTTACGATTTAACTCCTTAACGACTCAAGATCAACATGAAATTTTGCACACACATTGGCGGGGTATACAAAATGACTTGGGTACTTGCCTTTTATCCTGAAAAAAAAACTATTCCCAAGGTACATAAAACCTTTATTTACAATATCGGTTGCCATTGTTTTATATGTTAAAAGTACATATATGAAAAATTTATGTCAAACTATCGATACTCATTGCGCACATCACTACGCTTGCTTATATCACATTAATTACATAAATTATCATCATTAAATACTCCCAGCTGTCCGTTGGCACTGACCAACCACAGTAGCGAATTCATAAAGAGATGACATCACTATACAGTGATTTCAGTTTAATAGTTTATTTTTATTTCCTGAAGCAAAAATTAACAATTGTTCATCAGTTGTTATTTTTTCTATCAGAACTGATGACCAATTGGTGCTCAAGTGGAGGTGGGCAGGACACTTGGACGGATCGATTGCAGGTCGACTAAGGCGGTGAAGGAGTGGTGGAATCGGGAAACAAAGGGACCAGTTGGCATGGATGATAGATAGATTTATAGGGCACTTAACATCACGCTACGGCTCTAAGGAGTAAGTAGAAAAAGAACGCTGTACGAGATGGATTTAGTAGAAATAAGTTATCTGATTTTTTGTTTTTGTTTTCGGGGAAAATCTTAATCCCTTACCCTGCTTTTGGGAGAAAGACAGGGTTACAGACATAAAAACATATTGAATATGACATGGTCAATGATATTATAATACAAAAAATAGAAGATATTCCATTAGCGGTCGAAAAGTGAAGACTCAAAATGCGTCCGTAATGCGTGCGTAAGCTACAGAATAAGCGTCCCAATTGGGACGCTTATTCTGTAGCTTACGTCATGTGTTTATATTAACGCTTAAGTGACAAACACTAGCTGTCCTCTTTTTTCTTATTTTTTCAATTAAGCTATCCTTTTTACACCATAAAAAGTTCATTGACAATATCGGTTGCCATGGTAATTTGTCATGTTTTGACAATAACAACTTTTTGACACATTCTGTCTATAATTCGAACTTATACGCGGAATCATCTTACAAAAATTTCCAGCGTGGAAAATGAGAAACGAATTCGTGCGAAGCCGCGGGCAACAGCTAGTTGTCTTATTAATAAAATAAAATAAATAAATAAATATGCGCTCACGCCCGTAACCCAGAGGGGTAGGCAGAGATTATGGATTTCCATTTGGCGCGATCCTGGCACACCTCTCTCGCTCCTTCTACATTTATACATCTACGCATACATGCTCGTCGGTTATGGGTGCTTCTTATATCGCCCTTTTTCAGTAAGTCACTTATTTGGTCGATATTAGTTAAGTTCTTCTAGGGCGTCCCCTACCAACACTGCCACTCACTTTTGCTACATAAATTTATTTATCTTATTAATCTCATAGAAATATCTTATTATAAAAAAATATTTAAATACCTGCCGGCAACGTTTGCCATTGTAACATTTAACGAAATGAGGTTACGAATTATTTGAATAACAGTCTTATTATGTAAAATATTACTAATGACTACCTGCATATATGTCATAAATAATGCATATTTATGTTATAAACTTACCTGAACTTATTTACAGACTTTAGTTTGCTATAAATCAAGATGGAAATTTTGTAAACAAAGGATACACCTTACCTTCTACGCTAAGATTCGTAAGATCCAAAATATTTTCGAAAAACAACTTTTTCTCATAACTCATCCACATTACACAATTTCACTTCACTTTATCTCACGATTACCACAAATTTACAACATTTCCGATGAAAGTATACTTATAGACAATTTTTTGTGTATGAATTCCATCTCGATTTGGAACAAATTAAACAACACAAATGAAATTGGATCCAAAAAATATATTTCAGTATTTAGAACATATAAATTCTTGCTTTATAGCAAGGTGCATGAAAAATGGGAAGAGAAAATGTGAAGAATCTTAAAAACTCTTTTATAGGATAAGGGGGCAAATGGGCAGCGCATCGCCTAGCCGGCCGGCCTTTAAGAAAGGATGCCCTTTTCTCTGGATGCTCTGACGCGAAAACCGTGCGGTAGTGAAATGCCAACCCTCAAAGGTGGTGTGAGTAGAAGATAGTCAGGTGTGTTCAACAGAAACAGTGTGGAGAGAACGGGAATGTTTCTAAGTTCTTTTGAAATACATTTTTTCCTCTTTGTTCCCCCTCCTTAGTTCATTAAAGGTAGGTAACGCATAAGCAGCGTATTAGCGTGTTGCAGATGCCTATGGGTGGCGGTCACTTCATATCTGTGGAAACGAATAATCGTTTTCCACCTTCTTTAAAAAAAAAGAGAAAGGGATACAAGTACAAGGGTTAAAAGACAAGGGTCTTAGCACCCGTCCAAATGAAATCCACCATGAAAGTGAAACTACAGAAAAGAAACAAAAATGTTTATGGTTTTAGATTTATTGTTATCTGTAATCCGATTTCATCACAAACTCTCTTACCCAATCACTGGTGATAATAAAAATTCTAACTTCCGAAAGGCATTGTAGGCTGGAATTTGGTATGTATGCTTACTGTACAAGTAACAAAGAAACAAAGCGAAGTTATCGAATTAAAAGAAAAGGTTGAAAACCACAAATTAACATTCAACCAACTGGTATTTCAACATAACTCAAACAAAATGCATCCACGGCAAGGTGACCCTGACGAGCCCCTGCAATCCTCGCTTCTGATTGGCCGAGAGCTCGCGTGCCTCTGTGACGTCATCCGCCCGCAGTACAGGTGTTATGTTACAAGGAATGGCGGTTAAGGTATTATTTTTCTTACAATACGTGGGATTTTCCGTTCAATTATTACCGTTGTGTAAACTAAAAATTTATGATGATTTCTGTCGGTTTTATTTTCGAGTTGTCAGAAGATTTTTGATGCCATTTTGATAGAGTGCTATATCTCTTAAATATGAAGTCATTACAATTATTCCAACAATCAATTCAATAAGTATTTAAGTTTTGTACAGAAGTCATGATTCGCAGTTTTCCATAGCCGTAATCTATTATAATTTTAATAACACTTTTGTTATATTTTAGGACAGTTAATAGAGAACTTTGAACAAAAGTGGAAAACCGTTGTCGTAAAAAGACGCAAGTGTTGCACGAATTACCGTAATTGACCTTCAAACTGAATATCGGAGTACTACAGGATGTTTCAATAAGAGCATTAGCAAGAGAGGTTTCATTTTGATTTGTAAAATAAATAAATAAAAAATAAACCCTTGTAAATAATCTTAACAATACCATTCAACATTGAATACAAGATAATACATTTTCATTGAAAGAAATTAAGTAAAATGGCTATACCCAGGTTCGCGTATATGTACATCGGTGTTGGTACCGACAAGTTTCTGACCTATCGGGGTCCATCTTTAGAGTGAGTAGGATTAGCCCCCCTCGCACTGTGCACCTGACCTCACAACGATACACGCAAACGTGAATAAATCCATTTTATTGAATTGGTAGTTAATGATTTCTCACGAAAAAACTATATTAGAAATATAAATTTCTACTACCCTTCGATATACGGTCCGGTGTAATATTAATTATTTTCTGTGTTTCATGTAAAAAATGAGGCTATTCGACTCGTTTCATCCCCCTATTACCCTATCTCTATCACGGATAGAATTAAGCAGTTTGCAATCCTTTTGACTGAATATACTTAGGAAAGGTAGACTAACATGAGGTAATCCTTATTTCTTCTTCTCTTCCTAGAATTACTCATTTACTAAGAATATAGGTATTCTATTTGATATCCCGTTTCTCCCCGCTTTTTCTTATCACTTAGCTCCCCTTCCTTTAGAAAGTAGATAACCTTGTGCAGTTCAACACAACTGTACTCTTTGTAGGTGAATGCTTGAACGATAAAACGGTGTACCCTTGTTATAAATAAATTTAAATCGACTTTGTCCCAAGTGTTGACAATCGATTAATTGTACTCAGCAGGTATTGACCTCGACGACTACTTGTTAGTTCCAAACACAGGGAATAAGAACTATAATCGAATAATGCATTCGCGTTCCTAACCCAAGCAGAGATTACAGATTTCCTCTCGGCACGGTCCTGGCACACCTCTCTCGCGCTTTATCTACAATTATACAACTACGAATGAACGCTCGTCGTCGCTTACTGGTACTCTCAATACCGCCTTTCTTTCGTATGTCACCAATATGTTCCGTATAAGTTTTTTTTTATTGAAGAAAATTAAGTGGTCACCGTCGGTCATGAACATCCATCCCAAGAACTGTCGATGCTCTGCCGGCGTTTAAGGAAATTTAAACGGCCTTTATGTCATGTTGTGCGATGACGAAACTCAGCGGCGAGAATTGTTCCAAAGAAAAAAACAAAACAAAGTTCGCCTAGGACGACCCCTGCCATGCCACTTGCTCGCCACGGATGCAATTCATAAAATTAGGGTTCCCAGAACCGGTTTAATTCTACCGTTGAATGTGACGTGAGTAACAAAATATATTTAACAGGGGGCGACGTGTGCCGTGTCATGCCTTGGCCTGCTAATTGGCGACGACCTGCGAAGCGTCACGTCTCACTACACGCAAGCTAATGTACAAATATATCTGAGTACCTCCTATCAAATCTAAAGATGTAACCGTTCATCGGCACTATTTAGACTTTGTAACTAGCTGTGCCCCGCTTCTTTACTTGTCCGTACACCCGCGTAATTACATTCCTGTCGATTATCGTTATTTTTCTTTCTGCTCGATTCTAAAGGTCCTAGAGTGACGTTAAATAGCCTATAGCCTACCTTAATAATTTGGCTATCAAATGCAAAAATAATTTTTCAAATCCCATTGGTAGTTCCTGAGATTAGCGCGTTCAAACAATCTCTTGCGCTTTCTAGATAGATAAAGTTGTAGATAATTTTGAGTTACGTCTGTAACGGCACATGATCTACTAAGGTCACAGACTTGAAGCTATTAACTTTAGAAGTATCTCGATTTGAGACACAACTTTTGGGAAGTCAAATATAACGATAAGAATCATTATGTTTGGATACTTGTAAAGAATTTAATTGGGAACATAATAAGATTATGGAAAGGATAATAACAACGAACTAGCCGATAACTGGATTGTCTATAACCGACGCTTCTTGCAGCAATGTATATCTTTGGAAATATCCACTTGTTTGTGTCATAAAGTGCACATGTTCAATCAAGATGGACACGCCAGTGTGTACAATCTGCCAGGCACTTTCCACGCGATGTATGTCAACAACTTGATGGATTAGATCAAAGCACACCAGGTAAGCATGACACTAGATCGCTATTATGATATTCATCAACATTTCAGTATTATTAATGGATGCGTGAATAATTTTTGAAGTAATACTTATTTCGGCGTGTTTGGGAAAAATGATGAGCGTAAATTTTTACGATGCGCGACACCAACTTCATAGTGTTACCATGGATAAAAATGACAACTTTTTGACATTTACATAAAGTTCCAAAGTAAACAAAGAGTACTGGCACACTGGCATAAAAGTTTTAGTTATTTTTGTTTTTTTAAGCTATTTCTTACATGTGTACAAGATACCTTGTGTCATAGCAACATACGATTTTTGTTAACAAACAATTAAATTTCATTGGAAATGTTGTAATTTTGTGGAAATCGTGAGATAAAGTTAAGTGAAAGTGTTTTTCGAAAATATTTTGGAATTTTAACGTAAAAACCTGTGTTTACAAAAATCCTATCTTCCTGTGAAACAATGTATAAGTACACACACGTTTTTATAGAATTATACTTACATTCTATAATACTTATTTTTAAAAAAACTATACAAACGAGCAAACGGCACCTGTTGTTAAGTGACCAACACAATTTATAAGTGACTAACTTGTCACTGTTTGGCTGGAGGAGGCATCTACAGCTACACCGGACTGGAGGCAGTGCACACAAGGCACTTAGTCTAAAATTCGGTAACTTAGCTCGAGGGCTCCCTTGGGAGCCTGGGCTCGGGCCTTTACTTTATTATTATATATAACTAGACTGTGAGGCCGCCGAGTTTTTAGGTCGGCGGACTCTCCATGGAGTGACGAGGCTAAAGGGTCCAACTATTACTAGGTATCCAATATAAAGTGTTCTCGATAAAAAGCTGTAATTAGCTAACAATTATATTAGAAAACCTATGCTGATTAAAAATTCTTGAGTGCTTATTGAGACGGAATTAAAACTGCGCAAAATTTTTTCACTTGTCTTCGTCACACTGACCTCTATTAATTCCGACAATCAGTTCCGTAACTAACGTAAAACTTGTTATGCAAATTTCAACCTTAATAACTTTGAAATAGCGATTTATGACCTGCTATATGTTAAGTAAAAATTTGCAAAGCAAGGCTGTGGCTACGTCCTTGTCCGCTTGTTCATTTTAGTGGTAATATATTTTGATTTGCTTGAATTGCCTGATGGTTTATGAGCCTGGTGTTTAAGTATTCAAGGAGTAAACAATTACATCATCAATATTGTACTAATTATTTTTAAGAGCAGTGGTGGCCCACTGGTATAGACCCCAACTTACGTACTATAGGTCGTAGGTAGGTAGGTTTGCACCAGGCACGCGCTTTACTTTGTGTAATTTATTTCATCACCACTGCTCCAAGACGGTGAAGGAAAACATTGTGAGGAGACCGGAAATTCGAAGACATGTGACATCCACCAACCCGCACTGGGCCAGCGTGATGAATTACGGCCCCTTGCTTCTCTTGTAGAGGAGACCTGTGTCCCTGCAGTGGGGAAACATACTAAAAAAGGCTGATTTATAATTATATTAGTGTCAGGCAAGTGGTTCACCTCATGTTAATGTATCACTGCTAGGATGCTTCTAACATTCGTATCAGAACAAGCCCTAACTGTCGAATAAAAAAGAATCATCGAATCACCAGGAGCGGAGTGCTGAGATAACAAACCAAAAAGTACAGACGAATTGAACCTCCTCCCTTTTACAATCGGTTAGAGATACCACACGGACGTTGTTGTTGTGTTTCTAATGGTTTATGGTAGGGGATGAAAGTGTGTATGGAAAATCTACCGGGTTGCTTTTTAAAAATAGAAGATAGATTAAAATTTTAAAGTTCGAATGAACCATATTTTTTTATATACAACCAGTTATCTTTTACACCCGGAATCTACAGATCACTAGTAACTTTAAATTCGTAAAAATTACCAGTTGTCCTTGGTTAAAAGGTCAACAACTAAATATCGAGTTTGAAAGGTTGTTTTGAACTTTTACACTTTGATTTGGTGCTTTTATAATATTTTATTTTAATGTTATTAGAATCTTAGTTAAATGTCATTGACTTACTTACTGTTGGTCCCGGTGAATATAAATTGCACGATAATTAAAACCGGCCAAGTTCGAGTCGGACTCGCGCACGAAGGGTTCCGTGCCATTATCTATAAAAAATAATGTTTGTTGTAAGGGAGCCCCTTAAATATTTATTTTGTTCCGTGTTTATAGTATTCGTTGTTATAGCGGCAACAGAAATACAACATCTGTAAAAATTTCAACTGTCTATCATGGTTCATGAGACCTGGTGACAGACAAACAGACTGTCCGGTGAAACCAAACCCCTGCGCCGCGCCGTTGTTGTCGCCCCCTCAAGGGACTCCCGCAACATCGACCAGTCCATCTTATGGGATCCTGCCTATTCTGCATCGACCTAGAAGTTACCATTGCGGAGATTTTGTAAAAGAGTTTACCCATAACAAACAGACGTATCCTCATTTTTAAATTGATCGTTGTTTATGTTAAAAAACTGAATGAGCGTTTTTGTTGCCATAGACAATATATCCTTTTTGCGAGAGGGGGAGGACTTTGCATAACAGAATTCCTTAAACGTTACCAACGCTTCTAGGGTTCGAGTGAGTCTTTATCTTTTTAGACATTGTAAATGAGTTTTATTAGTTTTTGAGCAAGCAAAGCTATATTTCGTAGTACTAGCACATCTCTGTACGATATTGCATCATCCTAACGTGAATATTCTTAAAGGTTATACAACATCGTAACACAAGACCAGTTGACACACCCGCGGCAGATCTTGTTTATAAAGGCAAATGTCAACATTCCTTTTCCAACCTTTTTTTTATTAAAGGAAATCTCAAACTTCAAGCCTGTACAACGGAATTTTAGACTCGATTTAACGTGCACATTAACTTGACCCCTAGCATCGCCAACAGCGAGTTACGTAAGGTTGAATTTTTAAACTAATGTACATATTATCTTTATCTGTATATTACCGAGCACCCTGTATAAAAGAATTAACTGACAGATATATCAATGCACTGCCCAATCTACTGGGTCTATAAACTTGAAATTTTACAGAGATTTCTGTTATGTAGGCGAGCACGAAGAAAGGATTCTTTTAAATTCATTCCCTAAATAATCTAAAGTAGGGGATGAAAGTTTTTATGGAAAAACCAGTGTAAGTTGACCTCAGATCTATATCATCAATCATATTAAGCAGAGTTGAGCTTAGTTTGGACAATGTCGGTTAAATCAAACAAGCACAGCGGGCGAAACGGCGGGGCTCAGTTTGTCTAACATATTATCTAGGTTCGGAATGATGAGGGTATAAATTTCTTATGCCGTCTCTTATACTAATAGGTTACTCCACGTCTAGGAAAACTGAACCTACAAAAGTAGGTGGATGTCTGCGAATCCAACGAACGATTACCGATTTCATTAGCAGGACTTATAACATGATTTCGAAATAAGAATATAATCTTGACTACCTATTTCTTAAATAAGGAGGAAATTTATAATCTGTTGCACGAATGTGCCGGCTCGACCGGTGAAATACGGAAGATAGTCGTGAAGTAGAGGTATCCTGCTGCGTTTCGTCTGGTGAGTAAGGTGCCGGCGGCCTTATTCTTATCCTTTTCTAATATGGAAAGGAAAAGAGGATTTGACGCGGGATGGGATGGATAGGAGAAGAAAACATCTTTTTTTCTGTTAATCCTCTCGTTTGTCCATTAAAGGTAGGCAACGCGTCTGCAACTCATTAACTTTCGGCAGATACCTATGAAACGCTTGATCGTTTGCCACCTTCTTCCATAAACAAATAGGTATATAGAATTCCATTACCCTGAACACACCTTCTAGATCACCGACGTGTGCATTTGCTGGGTCAGAATGTTATTTCAAAAATTGCACAATGATTATCTTGCGAGAAATTCGCAATAGATTTTTGTTTACATGGGTAATTTACTTGAGTCAACAATTACTCGTATTAATGTATAAGACGTTAAAATCCTACAGAAATGATGTTATACCTTATTATTATTTCAATAGACTTTATCATTACGATCCTACAGATAAGAACGATTATGTTGCAACTCGTTTGATAATTACAGTTCTAAGAACTTCCTTCGGTCGCTCCTTGCTAACCTATCGTCGGTTTTGCATAGCCAAAACAGAAAAGAAAGTTTTAAAAAGTCACAACTTCAAGTTTCCGCTCCCGAATTGTAAAACGCACCCCTATTATATAACGAAAACAATCGAAATTCTATCTTATACGCTAAACAAGGAAATATTCTGACTAATGTGTTTGCCACCAAAAAGCAATACGCGTCGCACGCCACACATTGCGTCAGCCATGCGTCAGCGCCGCGCCTCCCGTTGGCGCGCTCCCATTGGCTGACGCGGCTCAACTCACGTAGCCACAGATAATAAAAAATCACCGTAGACTTGTAGAGGTCGTCTGAATGTCACGTTATTATACACTCCTAGAACTCTCACATTGTAATGGTAGTTTTTATTCAACTTGTCTTGTCTTATATATACCGGAAAAAAGAGGAGTGTTATTCCAAAAACAAAATCGATTTATCATTCATCATAAAATAATATGGGTATTATTCTAGCGTGATAAGTTAACGTGTCAATAGCCACGTTTGTAAAGTGACATATCCGATAAGAATATAGGAAGGTTAAAGAAAGGAAAGTAATCAATTTCACGTTATAACAAATGATAAGACATCCAGGGTCAAGAGTCAAGATGCTTGAGTATTACAGTTGGGTCTTACGTAACTTGACCCTTTTTTGTGATTCTCTCTCTCCAGAGGTCGTATACTGCTGGACATAGGCCTCCCAATTGATCGCCACAAAGATCGGTGGGGACCGAAGAGATACAACAGGGGTGTTGTCCTCATCCACTGGACTCCCGCAACGTTAACCAGATCATCGGTCCATCTTATGGGAGGCCTTCCGACGAACTTTTCTTCCCATCGGCCATGCGTTTTGTGACTTGTATCTGACTAAACCATGTTAGTAGACCCTTTTTAGGGTTCCGCACCCAAAGGGCAAAAAGGGCAAAAGACTTCACTATCCGTTCGTCTGTCTGTCTGTCCGTGCCTGTCACCGGACTGTATTTCATGAACCGTGATACAGTTGAAATTTTCACAGATTATCTATTTCTTTTGCCGCTATAACAAGAAATACCAAATAAAATAAATATTTAAGGGAGCTCCTAAACAACAAACGCGATTTTTTGCCGTTTGTATAGAACCCTTCGTGCGCGAGTCCGAATCGCACTTGTCTGGTTTGTATTCGATTTATTAAGTTGCTAATAACACACTTATGTGAACTGCGTGTATAATTTGAGCCTTTATTGGCTTTTATTTTTTAATTAATAAATGCCTGCATTTGTGTTTCTGTATTTAATCTAGAGCAGAAATTCCCAAACTATGGGTCGCAGTGAATGTTGGCTGGGCACTAATAGGAATTACCAATTGAGCTAACAGCCAGAAGGCCACGACTGACGGGCGGTGTTGCAGTTAGGAGTTAGGACATTCTTGCTAACAATCAGCCAAGAGGTTGAGGTCACACCGGCGAAAACATTCACATAAAACATATCGTAATCTCGTTTCTTCAAAGAGAAAAGATTGTATCACGACACGATTTTTCGCCAGTGGAAACCTACGGCAAGCGTGACATAGCTAAAGGATGTTGCACTATAGTTGCGTTATATCTCGGGACGAAGATCCGAGAGGAACGCGTAGTACAATCTTAGTCACACGTTAAGCAAAGAGCGCCACCTAGTATTCAAATTATGAAAAAAAGATAATTTTTAATTTCGTTCTAAAATAATTCAAAACGTTTAGATTTAGACGTTCATTGGCACACTGTTTATATTTCAAAGCTTAGAATAAAACCATGTTTTAAATATATAAAAATATAAAAAACAAACAAAATCAGTCATAAGAACTACCGACGGAAGTTAAAACTCAAAACAGGGTAAAGACGCGGCAATAGTTCAAAAATATTTATCTTCTTTGTTCGTTCCATAGGCTTATTACAGTAATATCAACTACCAAATTGTAAAGCACACAATAAATTGCTTGATTAGACAAATTGTTTCTAATGCTTTGAGCATCCCAATCCAAAAATGACATTTAACATTTTTATGTTTTATAGAAGGATTTGATTAGTCATTTCTTCTCATTTTCTATTTTGAATTTAATTGTTAAGGTACAAAGGTTTATTTTGGTTGATTATTAGCAAATCGAATGAGCCGAGGTGTCGAGGTCAACCGTAATGCTAACTTGCTAACGCATAAGTTTTTCCTGTACCAAAAATCACTCAACGCGGCTAAGAAGTTTTCAATTAAAAAATACCGAATAGTCGAAATGCCAGTTTCAGTAAAAAGAGTTTCTTTTTACTGAAACTGGGATTTCGACTTTCGCCTGCGCCTGCGTAAAGGTGTCGCGAATCGAAAAGGTTTCCATTTTCCTGCTCCTTGGCTATTAAATTCGCCAAGGCGTTTTCAAAAGTACAAACTAATATACTCTTGCCTGAGCAAATTTTTCCGGGTTTACCTTGATAGATGGCGTTTTAACAAAAAATAAATGTAAGGCCTTCTGTATTAGAATAAATATTAAAAATTATCATGATTGCTTTTAATACATCTTATAGGAATTAAATGCAAAATTAAATAAAAAAAATCAGCAATACAATTTAAAAATAATACAACAATAATTTTAGTATTTAAATTAATAACATTCGAATATTTTTTATTTTACTCTTAGAATTAAGACAACGGAATACAGGACCTTTAACCTTTGACCTTTAAGAATAGGTGGGCTCATAACTAAAAGAAAAAATCAAAGGTTGGCGATTTGACATCAAGGGTGTTATTATGAACACAATAATCAAAAAAATTAAAAGTCATTAGTGCAAATCGAGTTAGAATCATTCCTGTTGAATTATAGGCACAGAACTTTTATACTATTTGACTAAAGTGTAGTGAAACCTAAACTGCAGTAAAGGGAATAGAGACCTTAGTTTTTCGGATGCATTTAACAATTCAGGAGGGGGAATTTAAACATGATTTTTTTTTAATTTCCTTTACTGTTTTAGCAATGCAAAACTGACACTTTAGGTTTGACAGACAATCTGGTCAATGGATAAGGGTGGCGAGGACTTGTAGTAATTCTTGGAAGAGCGCTATGTAAAATCATACATTAAAAAAATATATAGAAATTAGTATTTACATTGCATTTAATTTTTTTCATGTTATAAGTTTAATTGCAAATTTGGTTTAATTGAAAAAATGGGTTTGAATGGTTGTATTTCTTATATTTATGGTTCAACCATAAAATACAGTAATAATTAAAATTTACACATAATCCTAACATTTTTTTGTATTATATATTCACAAACCTTAAAAATGGGATGCTATGGTGTGAATGAACAACTTAAAAAAACAAGCTTATTGTGAGAATACTATTTTTAGTTTATATTTTTGTGCCTTTTCTCTAAACCTTCAAATAGATTGCATATCAATTGAGTCTACGAGAGATGAGACCCTAATTTATGTGATTTTCTATTCATTATTTCATTGTTGATTTTACAAAATTTTATGATTTATGAATATTTCATTATTAAACAAACAATACAGGATATAGATATAAAGGTATAATCTAATTGGTTAAATAAAAAAAAATTACTAAAAGGTAACAGGCTGGAATTGGCAATATGATGACATTTACTAAAACATTCATTTAAAAAAAGAAGTAACTTGTTCTTTTAAAAGAGTAGTTTCATTTTCAAGTTAAGTGTTCCTAGATCTCCCAATGCTAATACAAATGCATTACGATGTCATAACAAATGGTTTAATGGGTTACAGTTGGTTACCATGTTTCAAATAATTGAATTATTGCTTTAACAGTGGTAGAGCTGCAACAACACTTATTGCACAAATGGGATGGCTCAATCGATGAAATACCACAATCTCAAGTAGTAGGTGTGAAGTAGAAGTATTTTGCATTTTGTCTGATGAGTGAGGTGCTACAGTCATAATTCTAGTCATCTTCCCCTTCCTATCTTTTTCTAATAAGGATGGAATGGGAGGGGAAGAGGATTTGAAGGGGGAGGATAGAAAGAAATATTGTATTTTCTGCTTATTTCTGTCAATTAAAGATATGCAATGCATCTCCAACTTATTAGGTTATTACAGAGCCTATGGGCAACGTCCACTTAATATGGTTAAAAAAATGTATTAATGTAAGTAATCATTATTTTAATACGAAGGATATATTCATATTTAGTCAAATAATTAATTTTATATAAAGTTTCAATATATATGAATCGTTGATTAAAGTCCGCAGGATATCAGTAAGTCAAAAGCTGTTTTAAATTTCAGTCAGTTTTTTAATTAATATTTTTTTAAGGCTGAAAAAAGATTTTAATAGCAATGTTCATAACTTTAGAAATAATAAAAAAGAAGCGCACCAAACCTTGCACGATGCCTTTCATAAAATCCATTTTATATTTTTACAATTCTAAATCAACTTAGAGCGTAAAAAGTCTACTTACCTAATGTCAAGGGCTTCGAAATTCAAAATGAACACGTTTTAACACAAGTTTCATATAAGTTTTACACACCGATTTTATTAAACACTGTATTAATGGCGGACATTTTATTAATGATTTGTTTTCTTCTAGAAGATTTTCGCCGAAAACTATTGTAATCGATCCCTAATTCACAAAAATCCACCAACAGAAGTACGCGTAGTAGTGACAAACAGCTGATTCGCGATGCGGTGTTTTGTTCGTAAATGGTGTTTACATAGTATACCAGAGTACCATAGATTTTAAGTAAATTCCTTATAAGATTCGATAATTTTATAATGTATATTTATAGGATTAACTATTTAGAATTGATAAACGGTATTGTTTGTAGATTAATTTATAACAACAAAAGAGCTAAATTCATTTCAACACCATACTCTAATATTGGTAATGCTTTTTACTCTTGTCGGTGAAGCGATCTCCAGTCCTCCCTGAATTAAACTTTTTTCTTGTTCGCTTCGACAATTATAATAAAACGTGACAAAAATACTCAAATGGACTTAATTGATCTGGTATTTTATTGACATTCAGAACTGTTCTTACTGTGCTGTGGTACACTTACCCTATTGAGTATTCAGTACTACCTTTAAGTGTGCTGTGCTGTGGTGCCAGTTGTTCGTCATAGGTTACGCCTTAAAGCCGCTAGTGTATTTTTTTGGTTTTGTAGCTTATATTTATAGACATTAGAATCTAATATAACTATGTGTTGCAAGTTACATATTTTGAAATAGGTTAGATGTTTTTATTACCTATTATGGTGGTTATCCAATCAATGGCCTAAAGAGGACGAATGTCGGGAAGTTGATTTTATTTTGAATCATTAATGTTTATAAATCGTGATTTTAGTCAAAAATGAAACGACAAAATATATTTTTATTATTTATTATAATATAAGAAATATATCAATACAGTAATCATTTTTTTATTTACCTTTTTTCATTTGCTTACTAATTCTACTCTATATTTATAATAATACTATAACAATATCAGAGTAAATACATATATATATACATAAAACGTTACAATTATAAAAATACATACGAAATATTTTTCATACATAAATACTATAAAGTCGAAATGCTACTATACACTATAACATTACATATTCATACTATATTAAATAAATAAAATCTATTATACATACATATAGAATATAAATATTAATATCTAGTCTAGTACTCGGTCCTATGTCACGCCTGGTCTAATTATTGATTATTCATATATTTTACGCTTTGCAGGAACTGGGTACTCTATATTGTTTATTCTGGGGTACCCCGTTAACCTGTGGGTTTTGGCCCTTTTGGATCTGATCTCTGTAGGCACGGAACTGCTGATCTAACTTCGGCCTGCACACGACTTGAGCGGCCTGAACCTTGTAACCATCACCGCTGCAATGAGACTGGCAGGCGTCTAATGGTTTGGTGGTGATACAGATTTCCCCGTGGTTTTCGTAGTATTGTACTTGTTGCTGAAGCTTGCACGGTCCGCGCTGCTTTAAGTAACTCCTCGACCTGTAAACATTTTGAGATCCCCAATCCTCTTCAGAGGAGGACGAGGAGTGCATTGCGTTCTTCCATTCTTGGTCCGACCGGAGAATGGTGGTGTAGTGGTTTTCAGGTTCGTAGGCCTTCTCCTTGGCTTCTTCCTTCAGCTGCTTGGTTTTAGAATCGCTGTTCTCATCGTCCAAAGCGTAGGATGCGCCATAGTGCTCAGGTCTGTCGACGAGTCCGTTTGGTGTAAGATAGTCGTCGCGTCTGTCGCCGCTCATCTGTCCACAGATACCCCTGGAGCTGCTACGGCTTTCTCTGTTAAGTACTACTGATCTACGTCCATCGTACATGATGCGAAGACGGTCTTCACGGATGTTCAACATCAGGGTTCCATCGGATTCAGTGTGGTGCTGCAGAATTGGTCTTTCTTCCTCATCATCCCAATAGATCGTCAAGTCGCCTTCGGAAACTTTCTTCGCGTTGGTGGTTACCTTGACTTGCTGTTGCTTGGAACCTTCCGGCGCAGGCTGGATTTCGATTTCCAATTGTTTGCCATACTCGCTTCTGTTAAAAGAAATTAACAATTAGTTAGTTTTATATCCGCTCTAGTTAGATCAGAGTAGTCATTGTAAGTAACTTAAATTATGTATTTAGCCTCACTTAACACTTTTAAGTATCGTTTTATACAACAGTTCAAATAAGTGGAACTTACCTGTACGATATATACAACTCCTGCTGTTTCTCATTGCTGTTAGATTTCCTTGCTAAGATGGCGAACTGTTCCCTCGACTGGCCGGGGCGTTTGGCGTCCTCTTGCATGACTACGTGCCAGGACTTTGTCAAGGGGTACTCGTAGCTTCGGCCGCTGAAAGTCTTCACTTTCGTGCCATCAACAGAGCAGTGAGCTGTTAAATAAATAATATTCAATAGAATACGCAGACTGTCGCAATAACGGCGTATATTTTAAAGAAGCCATCCTGTCGGCTTGGAATGTTTGTTAAACATTTTTTTATGGTTACCACTGTTAAAGTGGTAGCAGCAACTTTCGCATGATCAAATCTTTTCTATTGGGAAAAATGAAGTAAATCTAATACTGAGGTGATGTATAATTATCTAGACACACAATTTCCTTTTTGTTTTTCTTCACTCGTTTACTTACAATTTCTCATAAATTCAATTCATAAACAAAGCTAGCAATATATTTGCAACTGTTTTGATTATTGCTGATGTTTTTGAATATCAGTAGTTACTCAAGTTTCCTAGTTTGTTTATTTCTTCCACAAAAAAATACATTACTTACGTTGATATTGTTGACGGCTGTAATGGTTGGATATTCTTTCATGTGTCTTGAACGGTCTGTAAGCAGATGCAGCGATGGCAGCTACTTCAGGTATTTGTACGTTCTTGGCCTGAACTTCACCGTATCTGGAGTTCAAAGCCAAATACAAGGAGTTTGTTAAGTACGATGCTTCAGCGGAAAATTCTAGTCTGCCCTCTGGCAAAGTCTTGAATGGATTTACTTCTGTTTGCCAGAAGCCTAGATTTTCGGCGATTTTATAGGCTTGGAAGGCTAAGTTCTTTACGGCCGGGCTCACATCTTTGTAGGTCACCGTTGCCCTTAGACTGTCAGGAGCTTGAGATTTGACGACCATTTGGTAACAAGCGGGTTGGTATTGGTTATCTTGAGCAATCTCCTGGTCACATTGCTTAGCGAGCGGTTGAGCCTTAAGGTCGTCTGTGTATTTCTTGCTACGTTCAGCTTGTCCATTAATATGAATGTTTCCACTCGGGCCGTAACGAATGTCAAAATCGAAAGGCATCTTCAGGTCCTTCTTCAGAGCCTCTTGATAGTTGAAAGTTGATGGTTCGGGCTTGTTCTGTTTACCTACGGCGTTTATTTGGCTGTTGCCTTGGGGCGAGTTCCTGGCAGCGAACATAGCATATTGAATCTTATCGTCGACAGGGCTGTCACCGATAGCAGCTGTCGCTACGTATTCTACTTTTTGCGCACCATCGAATGTCACACTAAGATCGACCACCTCTGCTTTCGCTGTATTAATACCAGTAACTGCTCGCTTGACGAGCTCCTTTCGGCGTTCCTCGCTGTTCGGTGACACTTCTTTAACATCAGACGCAGTAGGGTTGTACTGGCCATCTTGCTTTTGATTGTAGTACGTATCTGTAAAAAGAGTTATTTTACGACATTATTAACGAAGACTTAACTAAAGAATTAATTGATATATAATTTTAACTCACTTACCGTAAGCAAACGTTAGCTTTATGTCTTTGTTTTTGGATTGTTTTCCAAGGTGTTTAAGGTTGAAATGTGTCTGAGCGACGTCTTTCTGGTAAATGGCTGATGCAATGCTTGAGATTGGATGGTCCCAATCAAATTTGTTCCATATGTTCTTGAAATCGTTAGAATATGAGTACCCTTGTAGCTGGAACTGTACACCGACTTGTTGACCAAATTTAGTATCCAGTGCAATCTTGTTGTTGCGAGCGACCAATTTAGTGGTTGGGTCTTGTGATATTGGTGTGAGTGTATCCTTCTTTTGGTTAGCAGTGTACGGCCAAGCGCTGTAATGCAAGATGGTATGATCCTGCTCCGGTTCAAGCGACGAAACAGACACTTGAACTTCTCCAGTATTTATTTGCATTTGCATTTTAATTGGGATGTGAAGTTGGAATTTGTTAACAACTCCTGCACTAGCGTGTTGGTTCGACAGCGTGTCCAAAAAGCCAACGTTTCCGTCGATATTCTTAGCATATGTGAAATGAATATTCTTGTCGATCGATCCAGAGTAGTCTTTCCGCGACTCCATTTTTCCTTGTGCCTTTGCCTTACTCATTACGTGGACAACAGTCGGTTCCTTGTATTTATAGATGAAGGGCATACCCGAGGCAACGGGGAACATAACGGAAACTTGAGCCTGATTGAAGACTTTTGTGTAATGCTTGTCGACTCCTTTCTCGAGTTCCTGCGCGTATTGCTTAATGGTTTGGGCCAACAGTTGTAACTCGCTTTCACCTAACGCGAAAAATCTTTCCTGGTTCATAAAGTTAACTTCGAACGATGCTCCTAAAGGTTCTTCATAATTGCGCTTGATATTCAGCATTTGAGCGACCTTCTTGGCAGAATACTTGTGGTTGACATCTTCATTGCTGGCCATTGCATTGTTGCCAAGTAGTTGCTCTTTTAAGTAATCCATTAACTTCTGCACACTCGAAACGGACGCTGACATCTGCAAGAAACAAAAACAACTGTTAATTTAGTATGCAAAACACATGTGAAACATGTGTAAACACATAGCTCTCCAGGATAACTACTATGAAAAACTTTCAAGCTAAATTGGCTTAATTGGCGCTTGACCACTCTAATCGTTGTGAAGCTTTCCTTATTAAAAACAGGAAATAAAAGTAAAATTGAGTACTCACTGATCCTTGCTTATTCCATCTGCTGGCTTTGTTCTTCGACGCGTACTTAAATTGCTTAGGTAAAAGATTGTCAGGGCTACCAATTTGCGACACGATACTCAAGATGGTATTGTCGCTATCTTCATCATGGCTTTCGTCAAACTGCTTAGCAGAATCCTGTTGGCCGAATTCTTCCTTGGTCAACATGTCTCTGGCAGCTTGTGCGGTTCGGGCACTGTAAGGAAAGGAATAGTATGGAAAATGTAGGTTTTTTTACAAATAAATAACCAATTTTAAAAAAGGCATTGTATACTAACAGTTCGAAGTATCGAGGACTCTTCAAATTTGCTGCTGATTCAATGGCAGATTTCAATGCAGCACGAACTTGGATGCTAGGATCATGATGCGTCATTTCAGCCATTGATTGCATCATTGGACTGTTAGGACGTGCCATGAAAATGTTGTTAATAGCGGCAACTCTCACTTCGTAATGTTCAGCAGTGTTTTTCAATATACTGTACAAGACAGCGCGAGCGTGGTTATCACCTTGCCTGGCCAGAGTTTGTAAATTATTTACCATTTGAGTGCGAATATAATTCGACACTGTAATGTGTCCCTGTAGGTATGGAGCAAATACCTCCAAGATTGCTCGGTGTCCTAAATTGCCGATTGCTTTAATGTAAACCTGTTGTTTGTGACGATCACTGTTGTCTACAGCTTGTGCCAACTCTTGTTGAAGACGCGGCAGAACTTGTTTGAGAACGAAATCGTCATCTTTAGGCGACAGACGTCCGTACATGTGGGTAGGGTAGTAAGAATGTGCGGTTCTGTTGTTAACTTGACCCATGTTGATGAATTTGGTAGCGGCAATCAAGGCGCTGTTGTTAAGGTATCTTTGTTGGCGAACTTCGTCACTCATAGCAAGTTCAAAGAATTGGGCCATCAGTTCCTTTGTCGGATAACGAAGAGTGTTTGGCAGTGAAGCTGTCACTTCAGCGGCTTCTTCTTCTTGAATTTTTTTTGTTTGGATCCAAGTTTTGATCTGCTGGAATGCAGGTAAAGTACCGGCTTGTGTGACTGCATCACGGTATATCATCCACATGTCGGATTTGACGTTATTGTTGGAAGACTTTGCGGTTTCAATGCTGCGACTGGTCTGGCTCAGTTGGCCCGAGCTCATGGACGCAATAAGACGTACCAAAATATTGAATTTAGAAAGGAAATCACCTTTAGGCATATTGTTAGGATTCTGTAACTGCTGGGCGATTTCCTGAACTAATTTTTGCGCATTCATTGGGTTCTGTTTCTTATCACCATGCGGTTGAGGGTTCAAGTAAAGAGCGGCGTATGCTGGTTCGTTGCTCCTAGGCACATCATCGTTAATGTACGCAGAATTTGACTGGCTGGAACTTGAAGAATCTGATGAGCTAGAATGATCATTACTGCGCTTCTTGATAATGACTTTGTTAACTGTTACAATCTTTCTAGGGCCTGAGGAACGACGTTGCCTATTTCTAGGTGAGTCCTGCTGATATTCTTGTTGATTGTCTCTCTCGTGTGACTCTGAAGAGGAAGATGAAGATGACGAGGAACTGTCTTCAATGTTCACCTGTTTGGGTGTAAGGGAATACAAGAGATTTTGAATCGGCCGGCTGCCTTCTGGTTTTTCCCACTCGGGCTCATTGTCTTGTTCTTGTGAATCTAACGTTACTTGCACATGGCTGTGTACTTCAGCCTTTTGGTTGCCGTGTAAGTGGGGATGCACATGGACGGTGCTAGTAGTTTCAGCTTTATAGATAGGGCCCTGCTTGCCGGCGAGGATGCGGGCTACAGTGGCGCGTTTGATTAGCTGGTCTTCACCGGTCCTGTGAGCAGTACCGGCCCATTCAGCGCCTTCGGGTACACCATAGTGGTAATCGACGCGGTGATGGCAGTGGCCATAGTTCTTGCTCTTGGTAATTTCAATCGGTTCTTCGTCTTCAGCAAATTTGGGAAGCTCTCGTCGCCATTCGGATGCGACCGGTGAGACCGTGTACAACGTCTGGCAGTCACCTGTGACGTCGGTTTCCATCTTTCTGAAGTGGCCCTGCTGGATATCTTTATCGTAGGTATCGTGAGGGCTGCGCACGTTTCTGTGCGGTGAGAGGTCTACTTGAAGAGCACCAATAAGACCTTTGAGCAAGTTCTCTTGAGCCAATGGGACTGAAGCAGGCAAATTGAGGGATTGAATGCGCCCACCCACTAGGTTGATCTCGAATGGTTTATCGAGATTTTGCGCCGGTTGGTACTTAAGGTCTTGAGGTAATTGACCATAAGGCCCGAGCTCCTGGTTGACCTGGGCATGTTGGGGGTTTTCCAATCTAGCCTGCAGTTGTCCTGGTCCCTTGACGCGCACAATGAACCTGGCTCTGAACGCACTGCCCGCACTAGCGCCCTCTTGGAGCCGGGCCAGGGTGTGAGACTCCACATCGTAACGGTAAACCTTTCCGACTTGCCAGGGCCATTGCTGTGTTTGTTGAGACTGGTTGTCACTGCTGAGTCGGCCAGATGAAACGGCGACTGGTAAATAAAAAAAATAACACAATGTACTAATGTAATGTGAGCATATGACATACAGAATAGCAGTTTCGTAAATATTTTAATCCGAAAAGAATACACCACAAAAAGATATTGAAATTAGAGTAATAAAGTAGCAAAGAATCAATTTGAATACCTAATCATCAGCTTGCAAACATACAAAGAATTGAGTGCAAACATTTACCCGAAATCATATCCATAATAAGCTTGAAATGTGAAATGAAAAAACTAAATTAAACACTCAAGTATATCTTTTATCTACATATTTTATATGTATAAATATGACGTATAAGTTATTGGCTCATACATGCATGCGAGATCATTTTTGTAAAAATAAAGTTTTATAGAAATTAAAATAGTTAATCCTTGAATGCGTTTCTGTTAAAAACAGGAGGTTTGCCATTTTCGACATTCATAAACCGATTTTCAAAAATTTTTCATATGTATTTTAGATTGGTTCCATTTAAAGGTTTTCCAAATCCGATAAGTAATTTCTGGTTTATGCAGAATTTTCGCGAATTGAAGTCGGTCGTCGTTTAAATTATATTATTTTGTTTTATTTACTACAACATTTATTGCAATAAAATATTATATATAGAAAACGTAATGATAATAAATTTAGTAAAAATAATCGTTTAATTATAAATTAAAATTAATAATTTCATTACATACTGTATAAAAAATGTAAATATATGGAATGTACTAACTAATGGCCGCGGCTTCGCACGCGTTGGTTTATTTTTTATAATTTGGTTCCGCGTATAATATCTTCTATTTTTTTTTTATAGGATAAGGTGGCAAACGAGCGAGCGCACCACCCATAGACGTCCGCAACAAGCAAATGTGTTGCAGATGCGTTGCCCACCTTTAATGGACAGAGGAGGGCATAAACAGGAATAAAGACACTTCCTTTTCCCCGTTAACCCCTCCCCGTCCAATCCTCCTCTCGATGAGGAAAGGGTGGGAAGGGGAAGAGGACTGAAATTAGGCCCCAGAGATATATAATTGTATGTAGAATGTGTCAAAAAGTGTAACTTATTACCACGGCATCTGATATTAGTAATGAGGCTTTCATGTTTCAATAATGTGTTACAAATAAAATTTAGTTAAATTTATTTTTTTAATAAAAATGAAATTTACTTAATGACTCTCACTGTATATATTATATAAATAAATAAATAAATTCTCACCTAAAAGCGCCGTTATCACCAAAATCTTCATCTTGAGTTAGGTCCTTTCAGCAGATGTTCTAATGTTGTTGCCAATTGAGAAGACACTACTGTCCCATCCTAAGCCGGACCCAGTTTATATATCGAATTACACGTGCGCCCTTCCGACCCCAGGCCATGTACTTTCTATGATAACAACAATGTATCGAGATTTTGTAGGTACGAGTTAGTGCTTAGGCCAATACTAGGTTACCGCTTTGATTATTTCAAGACTGATTAATTAAATTTATTAGACAAACAAGGACTTATAGCTTAGATACAAAGTGTTCTACATACTAACTTCAAAACGTTTATTTTTTGGGTTTTAATATAGTAAAAATAATTCAAATATTATCATCATAAAACACTTTTTCTAGCTGTTGCATTTTTTTGAACGTGAATAACGAGCAAGCGATTCACCGGATGTTAAATGACCCGCTACCCATATGCATCCGCAAAAAGCAAATGAGTTGCAAATACCTTTAACAGACAGAGGGGATAGATAGGAAAAAGGATATATCCTATTTATCCACTCCTCCATCCAATCCTCTTTCCTTTTCTACCCTTTCATCTCATCCATCGCAGAAGCAACGAGAACTGAAATTGGGCCTCCGGCTCCTCACTCATTAGACGAAATGCAGAAGCATACTTCTACTTGATGTCCGTCTTCTGTGAGGTATTTCACCGGTCGAGCCGGCCCATTCGTGCAACAGCTTTTGCTGCTGCGGGCTCTACCACTGTATTCTGATCTACCACCAATGATCTAGAACCAATTAAAGTTGGTGTATAAGATGTTATTATTGTATAGATAAATGTACTATTCGAGGACGGTAACGTTAGATCTCAGTTCGATGACGTCACAGTGGTGTTTTTGTCACATCACCTTGAGCTGACAGATGTACACTGCAGGACGTAGAAAATCGTCACCGAGTTCTCGTCCAGTGGTCTCCCGCAAACTTGACCAGATTTTGGACCTACGCTGCATTGATCTGTACGTGGCCATCATTGCAGAACCACAAAAAGTTCGTGAATAAATCTAACAAGGCTGAGTAAAAGACTTTGGCCCTATTAGATCCAATGTGCAAACGCAATGTGGAATGTGGTTATTTATTATGTATTATAGAGTGTGAAATAATAATAAACACGCTTTAAATTTTTCAAACTTTTGTCTTATAAAATTTTAGAATTTCTCAATCGAATAACGGCTCAGTTTCCAGAGCTTAAGTTTAAAATAGAAGGTAAATAGGGTTTAGGAAAGAAGAACTACACAGGCATAAGATCATATAGACTTTTCAACTTAAATAAAATATGTTAAGGCGAATCCAAGAAAAAAAAACTCAGGTAAAGATAAAAAAAGATTTATTTTTACTTTTTATTACAGAGTTTAAATGACAGCTGCTGTCAAATATAACTAATAATAATAATAAAATGAGCAATGTAGAGATCTTAAAATGGAAATTACGCTTAAAACTAATTTAAAAATCAAAGAGATTCTTTGGAAAGCATGCAAATTTGTACATCGATATAACACCAATCCCACTACAACTGCCCGTCCATTATTAGACTTTAGTCCTTATCCACCTCCGAATACAGTTACAAGTTCATCACCAGCCCAATGATTCGGCCAATACAATCGAGTCACAATGATTTTATAATTATTCATCGGCTAATATTCTAACCAATCGTGCTATATATGTCACTATCAGGTTGTAAACATCGTTAGTTTACTATCTCACTAGCCATATTATAAACTGACGGCAAATTGTAACGACGACTAAACGAATCACTTACAATTCGATGTGTTATTTATAGGCAGTTTATAAACTGTCGAAGTCAAATCATCAAATTGTAAACTGCTACAAATTATTTACTACGTTAAATAATAATAATATCTTAGAAAGATGTGTACCAAAGAAAAATAGGTTTGTAGAATTTGTATGATACGTTACTTTGTCAGTAATTCGTTCAATTTACAATTTTTCGTCAGCTTATAATATAAAGTGCTTACAATCTGACGGTAACATATAGACTTGACAGCAGTGCGCTGTTACGAAACAATTATGACAGCATTATAATTGCCAGGTATTCGATCTTTGGTGAATTTTAATACTCTTTGCTTATGTCTAATTGTAGCAATGTTTTATTTCTAAGGAACGTTTCATAAATAATGGTGTCAAGAACAGAACACACATCTTTTAATTTATATTAACTTTTTCGATCCTAATATTATATTTTACAGGATTCCAAAATAGCATTTTCAATTGTATTATTCTTTATAAGTACATTGAGCAAAGTTTTTCACATTTTTTTCTTAATTACATTCACTTAAAGTTTGAAGTTATATCTTTGGCTAACATTTATGTGTTTGCTGCATTGCTTATTATAAAAACAAAATAATTTAGAAACATTAACTGTTGTAACTATTATTTAACTTGTAAATTAATGTTTCTAATATTTAGTGATTACTTATATTGGTCTTAGAACTTTTATAAATAACCTTATAACATAAAACCTAACAATATTAAAATTAAGTACTACTTACAATAGTTGAGCAAATATAGGTGTTTTGGAATTGTTTCTTATAGCATAAGGTCATATTATATATTGTGTATAGATCTATTTTCATAGGTACAGTCGCCCACAAAAATGTAAATTAAACATTTCTCTTAGAAATTACATTTTGGGAAATAAAGGAAATGTAAAAAGTCATATAAGATACTTCTATATTTACGTAAAATTTAAAAATAGTTTGTAAGAAATTTTATAAAAATCATGAACTACCTCCGCCCCTATAACGCATTAAAGTAATTTTAAATTGCCAATTAATAAGGCCATTGGTTAAAATATGCACACAATATATTTTACTCCTTTATTCATTTGCTTAATGTATCATTAACACAACTGCCTTTGTGAGGAGATCATCTGTGTTAGACACAATTAAAACTACCCTTAAAACTATTCATTGAATTATATTAAAATAAAACCTTACTGGCATAACCGTAAAACGTCACAACACTATTTTGGGAAATGGGCAGCACTAGTGCCGCCATGTTATGTACAATTTGTCTTTTGACTCTTTTGTGTGAATTATTGTTGAAGGATTTATATTTGTTATTGTAATAAAGGTTATTGGATTTCACAAATGTATTTAATTACAACACCAACAACTTAGTGTCATAAATAAAGCGCAAAGATAAAATTATAAATTGCCTATTACGTAGTACGAGTTGATTTTTTTAAATTTAATATTTAGTTTACATGTATTCACTAGCAAAGAGGTTGTTACAGCAAAAACAGGCATATTTCAAGTAAGTACAATAGTTTTTACACATTTCGGATGCTAACCTCAGACATATATGGCGCCAGATACACAATTGCTCCAATGAACCAGAACTTGTTCGTCGTGGTAATACGAAAGATAAGATTATTAATTTCCCAAAAAAATTAAAATTAAAAATAAGTATAATACCCATTCACAATTATTTGTACCTTTTAAGGAGGATTTAATATTTTACAGTATTTAATTAGATATTCTGTATAACATGCGTAATAATGTACATTAACTAAAATTGGACCCCACAACCTAGTGAGCGTTGTGTGTTTTGAACACAATTTAAAAAAAATAACTTATATTTAAATAATATACACTACTTGAGCCAATTAAGTTTCTACAGTCTTTGGATTGAGCGATTATTTTAAATTAAATTTAATTGAGCTATTTACAGTCTGTATAAAAAGTGTAGTATAGCTTCTAGTCTCACGACAGCTCTCGGAAACTAAAATAACAAACTTATTTATTGTCCATGGTATTCAAATGGGCAAAGATCTTTCAACCATTCATCCACGAATAACAAATGCAAAAAACTTTTACGTTAAAGTTTTTTAGCGTCATTGAATTTTTAATATACTTTAATAATATTTTTTTGCTATTGGCGTCAACATTATAACTTTACTAGCCTACATGTATGAAACTCAAATCCAGACCTACAGTTGTTGCGAATTTTAGTGGCAACACGTTAAAGTTTCTGTAACTTTGGTACTGTAAGTTTGTCCCTGATACACCTGAGTGTTGTCAACTTAGCCGGTGAGCTCGGAACCATCTGCTCGTGTTCTGGTCTCCGGATGGGCCTGGATGGCGGTATGCAGGTCCGAGGCACGCTGGTTACGTGGGGATGGGACTTGACGTGCTTGCGGAGGGACGAAGGGTCAGTGTACCTCTTGCCGCAGCCCGCTGCACCGCAAGCGTAGGGTCTCTAAGAAAAGAAATACTTTTAAGCAACTAAGTACAAGAAAAAACTTATCAATTTATTTTGTTTGTACATACCCGCAAAAAAGTCTACAATGAGAGCTGGTTAATACTATTCAGTTATATTCCTAGCAATGAAAGTATAATACCGCAGACATATAGACCGTAACAACATCTGTTGCAAGAATGGGTCGTCGTCTGTCTAATCCCCTCTCTTTTTTCTATTAAAGGTACGCAACGCATTTGCGACTCATGTCTATGGGTAGCGGTCACTCGGCATCAGGTGATTCGCTTGCTCGTTTGCCACTTTATCCCGTAAAAATAAATTCCATCTTGATAACTAACATGACTTTTGGTCCTCATTGGACTCCAAATCTGTCATATATTGCATCTGGTGAATTTTGCTACAGTGAGTAATTTGTACTTACAGCATTGAAATGCGTCCTCTGGTGCTTGGCTCTGTCCGAAGAGTTGGAAAAAGCTTTTCTACAATGTGGCGCAGGGCAGGCGTAGGGTCGCTCCCCGGTGTGTGAGCGCACGTGGATCTTCAGGTTCTCCAAGCGTGAGAATGCCTTGCCACAGCCAGGATGCTGCAGAAGGAAATGGTGCAATAAAATTTAAAATTGAATACTAAATGACATTAGAAGTGAAAACGACAACAAACACCCACCCACTCCCTCAACTTCCTCCTCTTCCCTGATGATATGATGACCAAATGTGAGGAACATTTGGTCATCCTATGGGCGAAGGTCGATGTTATACAGTCTCTTTTACTATTTGTAAAACTATGTTCCAGTAGAGACTTTAAAAGACATTTCTAGCATACATTTTTTACGTTTATATAACTTACATGGCATCTATTAGGCTTGTGTCCGGAGTGAACGCGCATGTGTATGAGCAGCTTGTACCGCGCGTTGAATGGCCGTCGCAAGCGCGCGCACTCCCGCCACAGACAGCTAAACTCATCTCCTGTGGGACAAATGGTAAGGTAAGCAATTGAATTTCAATATAAATTTTTATTTAAATTCGGATTGAAATATGAAATTTATATCCTTATCTGTTATTTGATCAGGACCGTAGTTTGAAGTAGTCAATAATTTTATGACACAATTGGGATACAAAACATTTTCCGTGACTCGAAGACGTATATTTTCTTCAGGTGCGTGCATAGTGCGTTGCTAAATTGTCTGTTACTGTTAAGTTTTTATTCATTGTTAATATTAGTTTTTTTTAATGAAATTAATATTTTTTTTTATTATAAAATTATAATAATCAGCCTTTTTTAGTATGTTTCTTCACTATAGGGACACAGGCCTCCTCTCCGAGAGAGGAAAGAACATTCGGTTGTGCGCCAAGTCTGCGACCCTTAGAAACGCCAACGGCGACTTACGCAATAAGTATTTTAGTCAAAAAGAAGATTTTATT
>JWHW01035730.1:688604-702660 GCA_000931545.1 Papilio glaucus | reverse complement strand
AACCGCAATAAGGACGTTATCATCCCTTAAGTAAATGAGGGTAGTTTGTTTCTAAAAAGTATTAAAGGTATAACGTCGATGTGAGTCAAGTAAACATCGAATAAAATATATAGTTTTTCCATGAGTCACTTTCTTACTCTTTTTTCATATTGGAAGTTTTTTTTTAACAGTTTTTTTGCTTTTATTCTATTAATAATCAAGAAAAGGATGGGGCATTATGATTGAGATACTGCTATCTCACTCATAAGATAAAAAGATTTTAGTTAATAGCTACAGATCGAGCCTAGGCTCGGCCTTCTAGGGCACCCTCAAAACGGAATGCTAAACGCGTAATGAGTGACAACTTAAACTGAGGTGGCCCTTGAGCCCAGTCACTCCATGTAGCATCCACCTAAAAGACCGAGAGCTCGGTGGTCTCCTAATACAATATAAATACAGTAACCCAAGATTCTGTAGAAATGGGCAAACTTATTTCATTTAAATTGAATGGCGCAGCGTGTGAAACCGCGCGGCACAGTTAGTTAATAAATAATAGGTACTCACCAGTACAGGTAGCTGCACCATTGGTCTCTGTAAATAAACATATAACATTAAGTTAAGTATGTTATGCATTAAGTATGTATGTTGAGTATGCCACGGTTGCCTGGCAACATATATGTATTATATATGATAAATTGACTGGAAGTGTTTCTGGGTGGTATTTAGAGTGACCTAGGAGGTTGTATATGGATATAGAAGCAAGAAGAAGAAGCGAAGATCTACTAGAGTCATGCATTAATAGCGGTAGAGTCCGGCACTAGAACTTCTGTTGCACGAATGTGCCGGTTCGACCTGTGAAATACCACGACGTCACAGAAGATAGGCGTAAAGTAGAAGTATTCTGCGTTCCGTCTGATGTGTGAGGTGCCGGAGGCCTAATTCTACTCCTCTTCCCGTTCCCATCCATTTTTAATAAGGTAAGGATGCGAATGTGGACTAGGATTTGACTGGGAAGGGAATAAATAGGTAAAAGAAATATCATTTTTTTTTTTGCCCCCTCCCCCCCTTTGTCCCTCCTCTGTCCATTAAAGGCAGGCATCTGAAACTGATTAGCTTATAGCATTGGGTGGCGATCGAAGTCGGATGGACCGCTTTCTCGTTTGCCACATTCTCTTATAAAAAGATCATGGCAAATGGAACAACGTATTGCCTGCCTCTCTAGCTTAGAGAATCATTGCCTATTGTATTTTTTTTTAATTCGATCGAATGTCGACCTCCATAAATGATGTTAGTCAGAACATGTCCCAAACAAATATGTTTTTAATCATTTATATGATACAAAGGCGGAGATATTAAAAATAAAGCATTTACAATTGTTTTATTATTACAGAATTGAGTACATTAGTCAGTATTTACATTGAAATTGAAATGCTCAAGTATCTAGTGCCAATAGTCGTAGCGAGTCTTAATTCAGAGGCTGTATTCAAATTTAGGGTTCCGTACCAAAAGGGTAAAACGGGAACCCTATTACTAAACCTCCGTTGTCCGTCTGTCTGTCTGTTTGCGTTTGTATCTCATGAACCATCATAGTCAGACAGTTGAAATTTTCACAGATGATGAACAACAAACAACAGAAATAGTTGCCGCTATAACAACGAATACTAAAAAACAGAATAAAAATATTTAACTGGGGCTCCCATATAACGGCTCCCATACATTTGCATAACTATTGTAAATTATTATTTAATGTTAATATCGAATTGGAACTTATTTCCGTAACGGTGTTGTATTGTTGGTAATAAATAACTAAAATTAATTTCTTCTATCTATATATATAAAAGACGATGTGTGTATGTATGTTTCCTATAGACTCGTCCCATTTGGCTTCATTTCAGAAAACGTTCATAGTGGCCTAGCGGCGGTACCTGTGAACTTTGGTAGTGATACTTTAAAGCTACCGGAGCGAAGCCGGGGCGGTTCACTAGTACAATATAAAACTATCTCACGTTTAACCACGATCTTTATATTCCTTCAAGACAAATAGTTGTTTATTCACGCTTAATACTAAAATAATCGGCGCCGAAATGAATGAACCAAATCATTCCTTGACCGCGCGTCATTATCGACTTGATAACAATTTTAAACATTTTTTAATAACGTCGTTTATGCGAATTCTTTAATCATTGCCTTATAAAATAGCGTTATAAGGGAATAGTGTGGCTTTAAAGTGGATGTTGTGACTAGAATTGAGAAAGGTATGCTTCGGAAAGTGGATATTGTGACTTGTGTATGCTTCGGTGGTTCGGGCATGTTGAAAGGATGAAGAGAGAGTTACGAAACAATTATGTTACAAAAGTGAGTGGCAGCGTTGGTAGGAGACGTCCAAGGAGAACTTATATCGATCAGATTAGTAACATACTAAAGAAGAACGATATAAGGAGTACCCGTAACCGACGAACATGTATGCATAGATGGAGAAGAAGCTAGAGCGGTGTGCCAGGATCCTGGAAATCAATAATCTTTGCCTACCCCTCTGGGTCACGGGTCTGACGTATATTTTTTTATTTAATGATACCCGGGGGAGGTGATGGCTATATCGATTTCTGTTTTGTCTTATATCAAGTATGACAAGGTTGTCAGTTTATCAACATACAGTACAGTACAGTACAGCACTATAGTTAAGGATACGATTTGATAACTATATTTTCGACAGTTGTAGCACTAATGGGTCGGCTTCTACGAAGAAGTCAAGTCAAGAAGTCAAGAATCATTCGTCTAAAAAGTCAGGAGACCCTTTCAATCTCTTCTTTCCATCTTCTAACCGTAATTTCTTTTTTCGATATAATGACAACGCATGTCTTTTATTGCGGATGTCTGTGGGCAATGGATCCGGATGTAATCAAGGCAATAATGTTTAACCCCGCAGGTGGCGCTGTCATCGAGTTGTTTGTCAAAACGCAAGACAACATCTGATAGGTTTTTACTTTTGAAGTAGTCGAAATAGGGATTAGATTTGCTCACCCGATAAAACTAACGGAAATGATTAAACTAATGGCTTATTTTATTCTACTATATATACTTTAATAGACATGTAAAAAGTTAGCTATGACATATTACAAGATCCATGTAAATATACAAATCTAGTTAACGCTGTATGTTTGTACGTAAATATATGACGTCACATATTAACAATCTCGCCTTATCATTCAGTCCGTTCAGTTTCTATTGGCATTTAAGAGGTACGGTAAAAACAACCCAGTGACCTTGTGGTTAAAGAATACTGCACTACACGCCTGGACTTCGATTCCCACGTGAGGCAAAAAGATAAATATTTTTAGATTTAGAATTTGTTCCCTATACAAAGATACTACGTACATAATACATAAGTAACGTGGCATGCGATGAACCCGCAAACTTCCATCTCACTTCTTTTCTTCATCTCACTTTCAATCCCATAAATCACAGAGGCTCCCGTGGGAGTTGTGTCACTTCAAGCCCATTGTAGCTGAAGATGTAACCTCAAGGCAAAGAGTAACAAATCAATCAAAAGATCTGCCTTTTCTCAATTACTTTAATAGTTTATTACCTAAATTACATCTCCAATGATAAAAAGTGTGAAAATCCTGTCCGTACCGGCTCTTAAACATAATTTACAGATCTTATTAAGACTTACATGTAACTTTGTGACGTCGACGCCGAATAAAGCGTGTCATAGCGTTAACTGGTCGCTAATCAAATCAATATTTGATCAAAATACTATTTATTACACGCCCAGAGTAAAAATATAGTAAAAAATAAAGCTATATAACGTTTGGTCTGCTGAGTGAGGTGCCAAAGGCCCTACAAATTTATATTACACAAGAGGTAGACACGCAACAACAAATCGATCGGTGAAACACCTCGACCTCACAGAAGACAGGCGTGAAGTAGAAGTATTCTATGTTTTGTCTAATGAGTGAGGTACCGGAGACCTTAACTTAGTCCTCTACCTATCTTTTTCTAGTAAAGAAAGGATGGGAAGGAGAAGAGAGTTTGGAGGGAGAGGAAATGGACAGGAAAAGGAAATATTATTTTTCTTTTTATCCGACAATGCGATGCGTTGGACAGAAGAAGTCTGTCCATTAACAGTAGGCAACGCATCTGCAACTCGTTAGCTTTTTGCAGATACCTATGTGTAACTGCGATTCCCTTTGCCACCTTCTTCTAAAAAAAATGTTACCAAAGTGAGTAGCAGTGTTGCTAGGCAACTAGGTTGGTGAAAAATGATATTAAAAGTACCCGTAACTGGGGAGCATGTGATGAATGAAGAAGAAGCGATCTGTCTGTGGTACGGATGTGACCGCATTTTTAAAGGGTATATATTGCGTATTATGTAACATGTATATACAATGTTGCGTGAATATGTTTGTTTGTATGGTAGTCGTGTGCTATCTTACAAATATTGAATTATATCCATATTTACCCAGCTAAGTACTATCAAAGAGATAGCGTTTACAAATAAAAACAACTACGTATGAGCGATTTAACTATATTGTTGTTATTTTAAACATATTTACAACATTCTGTTTGTTGTTCGACGTTATTTATTGTATTGTGCTGATACAAATGTGGCACCTTTCACTTGATTTAATGCGGTAGGAATTCGTATTGTTTATAACATATATGTTGTTGTATTTTTTTATGGAATTTATTTATTTATATATTTACCACATATATAGGTATGCGTGTTTTTGTGATTCAAACTTCGACTTCAACTTTTCCATGGGGACCAGCTAGGTTGAGAGAATAAAATAATAAGAAATCAGCCTTTTTAGTATGTTTCCCCACTGCAAGGACACAGGCCTTTTCTTTCTAGAGGGAAGATCCGTAATCCACCACGCTGGCCTAGTGCGGGTTGGTGGATGTCACATGTGTTCGCATTTGGTGGTTCTAAGACATGTCGGTTTCCTCACGATGTTTTCCTTCACCGTCACACTTCACAGTCTGTGGTATACCACTGGGCGACCACTGCTCCATGATGGAGAGAATACTCTCAATAATAACAGTAACTTCGTTCAGTAACAGCTTGAAGTATTTATGCTTCAGCAATTCTTTTAAGGAGTGAGATGTCCATCCACAAATAATCGTATTACCTCTTTTTTTGCTTGCCTTCCATTTATAATCGGGCCGTCATTTTATAATCGGACAAAGCATACTATAAACCGTCAGCAAGTTATGAACTGCACGAAACATTCACAATTTGTCGTCTCATTTCTCGGCAGGTTATACACTGTTGAAGTCAAATCTTGAACTGATATTTTGTTTTCGTTATTAGTCATTAGGTTCGTTAGGTTAGCCATAATAGATCTATAAAAATAATATCTTAAATGATATTATAATACAATACATATGGCGGTCAAAAAGTAAAGACTTGACAAGCGTCCTGACTAGGACGCTTTCTCTATAGTTTACACAAACACTAGCTGTCCTCTTTTTTCGTATTACTTTAACTACTCTATCCTTTTCACACTATTTGACATGTGTGAATGTAGCTGTCACTGCTTCGGAACACTTTTGACCGGTGATTTTATATGAGTATAACATATCTGCAGTATAAAATATCATTGGGGTATTACATTAACACGATACGTCAAATTGTCAATGATTCGTTCAGTTCAAAAGTTTCCTGGCAGTTTATAATCTGCCTAGTCCGATTATACACTTAAATTCACAATCAGTCGGTGACATAGCTAGATACAGCACTCTGGTTATTGACAGTAATCATGGTCACTTTACGTTATGACTCATGCACGTTCATATCTTTCCCGTCTAATGTTTCTTATGAGGATTAACACTATTTTTTAAAGACTAAATGTAAATAACATCTTGATATTTTACTAAATGCATTATAGGTGCAATAGAGACCAAAAACTCTCTAAAGGAAGTAATTTAAGCTGCAACTCCACAGTATTACCATATTCTTTCATTTGACTGAAGTCCGTGTGAATGGACGTCGCATCTCATCAAAACACTATCGTACTCCTTCCTTAGAAATCACACCTGCATTTCCTGTTTTGTACTCATATAGTGTTTTGTATTGTTATGTACTAATATAGTGTTTTGTATTGTATGCGTGCGTATTTATGCGATGGCGATCATATCTAAGGTAACTTGCAAAACATTTTTCACATTTGCATGCTCCTTCTGATCTTAAAAAGGATTTAACTATTATTACGTCTCTGTCTTCTTTGACAACCATACTTAGGCTAAGACAAAGCATTGGCTTGGCTAACGAGCCAAGGTTAATGAACCAGTTAATAACTAAAATCAAAGGTCTACTTATCTATTGGGGATTTCGAAGCGATCACATTGAATCAGATTATGTTTATTTCATAAATAATTCGTTCAATTTTGTGGTTGAACTTAATTTCGTATCAATTTGAATGAAAAATTCAGCCACATTAATAATTATTAACAATATTAAAAAAAGAATTACTCCACAGTAAAATATTAATTTGAACGCATTCAATTCTCTATGGCAACTGACAGCAATACATTGTCAATTCCAGACGTCAAATTCATACTTAGCAAGTGCTAAGTCCTCAAAAATTGATACTAATGCTAAGTATTTACTGAGCCAACGGTTGACTTTCTTCAAAAGTAAATGTTTAAGTACAGTCTATATGAATGTCATGCTTAGAACGTCGCTAAGCACTTGCTAAGACGTGGCTTAATATAATATTACCTTTAGATTTTTATCATGACAGTATAATATTGGCCAATTTCACAAAGAAAATTTCGATAAATTAGCCCCCTCTTTCACCCTACTGCAAGTCATTGTAAAAACATATTTGGATCTTCCAGCCATGAATAAAACGTGACGATGCGTTTCATAGAATGGAATGGATGAAATGAAAATAATAAATCGAGATAAGAATATAATCATAAATGAATTTCTTTCGAAAAATAAGTCAAAATATACAAAATTACTCAATACAGGTTTTTGTCTTTTGTATAAACAGAACCCGTTCCGGGTAGTTTCTCCATGCAAACTTTTATCCCATACTTTAGACCTTAAGGGAATGAATTTAGATCCTTTTTAGTGCACGATTATTTAAAACAGTAATCTCTGTGAAAAATCTCAAGTCTTGCGCCCAGTAGTTTGGGCTGTGCGATGATATATCTGTCAGTCATTTTCTTTTTATGGATATACATAGATAAGAAAAGAGATTCCTAGTTTCATCAGGGTTTATGGGAGATAACGGTAACAGATAATCCTGATTTTCTTTGATAGAAGTATAGCATCTATAGATCGATTTGCCTTTTTCCCAACTGACTCAGAGGGTAGTGTTTTTTCGTGGGTATGTTTGTCCGTTCCATTATGACCTCCTGTAGCCTTAACGGCTTCACAGATTGGAGTTGTCTTTAGATTTGTATTCTCGCTTCCCATAACAAATGTATGCTAACTATAACAATTAGTTGTTCCTTATTTTTGATTAAACCGCAATTTCATCGACTTTTATTGTGGTGGATCAGATTGTGACCAACAGCCGTCTTCTTACGACGAGCCTTATTTATGTTTATCATGTGTCGGTTGGACCATTATTATGTCATACATGATTTTGTTGGAAATTATAGACTGTTTAGGGAAGTTTTTATGGTAGATGCAGCGGTGCACATGTTATCAAGTGACTAACGCTCCTTATGCGTCGTCAATAAGCAAATGAGTTATAAAAGGTTTGTAAGAAACGGGATTCTTACCACGATTAGCCTTTTTGAGCTCCCGATATTTCGGCACAGTTGTATGCGCCATGGTCACGGGCTGACTGGAGTTCAAATTATAATTAATTCAAGTATCGAGAGCTCAAAAAGGCTAATCGTGGTAAGAATCCCGTTTCTTACAAACCTTTTATAAGTAAAAACCACGAAAGTTTAAAGTTATATAAAGCAAATGAGTTGCATATGGGTTATCAGCTTTTATAAAGATAAATGAGAATAGGTAAGAGAAAGAGGAGGTAACAAGGGATTGGGATGCTGGTATCTTAATCAAGCGAATTGCAGACCCATAAAAGTGCTTCGACTTCAAGCCTGTACTGAGAGAAATATTTTCCCATAGAGTCACCAGAAATACGTGTATTATAGGTCGAGATTCGAACCTCAAATCAACATTTACTGAAGCAATAATCAAAGCAAATGGTATTCAAATAAACTAAACACAATCTCGATCGTCGCGTGTATTTATAAAATAAGAATTTTCTGGTATCGCGTAAGTTTTGTGCTGTGCGATTTTTGTTATAAGTTCATTGGTTTTGTTTATGGCAGCGGCTGGTGGTGGATTCGGAAACCTTGTTTGTATTAGTCGATATCTTGACGCGATGAGTTTACGTTCAGATCTTATTGTTATGCGAAAACATATCAGCCGATCGTTGTTACGTTGCGTGAGGTATATACGATTTATGAAATCAGTTCTGAGTACATTTTGGTCAAATTCTCCTTCCCTTTTCATCCTTTCCTTATTAGGAATGGATGGAAAGGGGAAGAGAATTAAAAAGTCTGATTTATATATTTATTATTTATACCTTCTGCATTCTGACTCGTGAATTGACCGGTAGTTCTTACTTAGTTAGTACTTCTAGTAACGCAATCACAATTATCCTGACTGTTTCGTATGTTGATGTGGCGGTGAACGTTTAAAGACAGATGAACCCCTCTCGTTTACAATCTTTTCCTATTAAAATTTATGTATTACTGTCAATTTAAAAAAAATGCTGGTCGCAGATCGAAAAGTAGGCAAAAGTGAAACTGAAGTAAAACGTAAGCAAACCTTATAAGAATTTGTTATTTAAACCGACAATTGAGAAGCCAATAAATCAAGCGAAGAATATAAAGTTTTTTCTTGAACATGTATCCAAGGACTTTCATGAATAGAATTTATGTAAACAAACTTTTAACCCCTCGATCGAAAACAACTCTTTCCCCTGTTTTGTTATCCACCCCGTTTAACGAACTGTTGTGTAAAAGCAACAGAATGTTTTTAATTTCTTTCCTCAAATATTTATAAAGCGAATTGACTGATTATGAAGTTAATTTTTTATAGAAGCAGGTAGCAAACGAGCAGGCTGTTGTTAAGTGATCGTTACCCATAGACATCTGTAAAAAGTTAATGATTTGTAAATGCGTTGCTCTGCCCACCTTTGATGGACTAAGAAATCGATGAAGAGAAAAAACGTCCATCCCCTCCCTGTCAATCCAATCCTCTTCTTCCCATCCTTCCCTTATTAGCAAAAAATAAGAAGGGAAAGAGGTATTAGACCTCCGCCACCTCAGCAGATGAAACGCATAAATAATTCTACTTGACGTTGTCTTCTGTGAGGTCGTGGTCGAGCGGTCGAGCTGGCTCGTTCGTGCAACAGATGTTGTTGCGGGTCACACCACTATTAATATATTTATTTTTATAGGTAGTATTTTTTTTAATGTAAAAATGAACATGACGTTATTATTATTATAAGAAAGATTGAACTAATTATGATTTCTTATATTTACGCGAAGACTACACGTTGGAATAAAACTAATGTTACGGATTTTATCGCGTTTATTTTACGTTTTTTGGTTCCCGACGTTTCGAGTATTTTGCAGCGGTCATGGTCACGGGGGGGACTGAGGTGTCAGACGTCCCAATATCAAAGTCGCCGACGAAGTACCCACTTATTTTGAATTAATTATTTCTGCTTCAATCTATGTAGAATGAGCTCACTGTATCTTGAGGTCTTGCAGTTGTATGCTTGGTTAGAAATTTAATTTTATTAATAACGGGAACCCAAGCCACTGGTGGTACCCAGCCATCTTTCCTGTTGAAATTAGGATGTTTTTTTTTTAATTTCAATAGCCTCACGTACCATTCTGGGTAGGTTTAGCATTCTCTCAACATTACAAAGCTACAATACATCTAGAAATGGCTTAAACTGTATTTTATGTATTTCAGTCAAATTCAAACCAATATATTGAAATACCTATAGTTGGAGTCGCGAAAATATTTTACATTATAAAAGATTCACATATACCAGGGGTGGACAACCTCTGGCACGCGTGCCAAACTTGGTACGCCGATGACTTGTCTCTAGCACGCAAGAGCACAGGTTACCCTAAGCACAGACAAAAAAAGTACTTTCCTTGGGTTAAAAAAAATGGTTGGCACGAGGAAAAAGTTTGTGTCAGAGACTTGGCTGATTTTGGCACGCACACTCAAAAAGGTTGCCCACCCCTGATCTATACTGTCTATACTAATAGAATAAAGCTGTAAAGTTTGTTTGTTTGAACGCGCTAATCTCAGGAATCAATCAATCGGAATTGATTTTTTTTATTGCATTTCACAGTCAATTTATTAAAATCACGCTATCGTCCTTAGGAGCTGAGCAAATGGAAAAGACTGCTAAGCGAAAAGAGATAGATCTATTTGTACTGCTGTCATCGCTCATCGACATTAAAATTTTGCGTGGACAGTTATACATTGCTGTATCTAGACCAGGTGTTCACAAAAATCAACACGCCCGCAAAGAAATGAAAGTAAAAATATTATTACTTACAATTTAATCTATTACTTTACAAGAAGATAATATAATTTCTATTAAATAAATCAGCACGGCGAGTGAAACCACGAAGCACAGCTAGTACTACAGTTAAATCTTTTATAAAAACAAAGAAGTTTCGTTGATCTAAATTTTATTTAAATATTCTAAACATTTCTGGTCTTTTTATATTTTAATATGCACATAGATAAGAAGTTATTTTTTATTTAACAGTACGCGTTCAGCATACATAAAAACCCAGTCCCCATAGCGTAGAGGTTAGTTAACTATTATAACGCAGGTCTTAAGTTCGATTTCTAAACATTGTGTTGAAATCAGCAATTTCAGCTTTGCGGTATCGTCACATAGACTTCAGAAGCTCAGTAAAATATAGGAGCTAGCTCGAGCTATCTTCTACTCCAGAAATTGAGATAACATATAATAAATCTGAAGAGTTTGTTTGTTTGAACGCACTAATTTTAAGGAGATTTGAAAAATTCTTTTTGTATTTGAAAGCTCAATTATTAGAGCGATTATAGATTATTTTACAACACGCTACGACCAATAGGTGCCGGGCAGAATTAAAAATAACGGTGCGCGAGAAGGATTTAATAACACGGGCGAGCGATGTGTACCGAGGGCGCCTAGTTTAATATGTCTCCGTTGTACATCACATACAGGATGTCTCACGGTAATGCCACATGAAGGTGAAGTACCTTAAATATTACTTTCCTTTAAGTAAGACTACCTACAATATTTAAGTTACAATTACAGTTAGAAAAAACAATGTTTATGAGTGGTCCTTTCAAGAGGTGTTACAGAGCATTTAAGTTAAAATTTTACACAAATTTTGCAGGCCCCATTCCCCGTTCAAACAAGTGTTCAAGTTCAAACAACATTGCTTTAAAATCTTAGAATCCAAATAATTTTCACCATGCTTTTATTACCTTGTTCTGTATGTTTGTTCGTATGTAACGGAATATTTCCTTGTAATATTCATTAATTTGTATATTACTTGTTTGGACTCGTATAAAGAACCTTTGTTTTAATCCTGTTCGGGAATATGATGAAAAAAATATTTTTTTATTTTAAGTTTGGGATAAACGCCATCTAGGTGTAAATTTAAGAAACAATGGTTACTTTACTTGCGTATTTTTTTAGTTTCTAAAATATTAATTTATAACGAAATATATATGAAATCTTCTTTAAGGAAAATTTTCTATTTAAAATATTTAAGATGCTACACCGTGGGACGCCCTGTATATAAAATGTATATGTGTGTATCGGGGCCTGATTTGGCCCTATTTGAATGCTGTTCCAGGTACTAACACACTACTGTTGAACCAAATTGCTAGACGTATGTTAGCAAAATTAGGGGGCTGACTAAAAAGTAAAAATTGTATATCGATTTTTTATGAGATTTTTTAATTAATTCCTTGGGGAAATAAAGATCTTTAAACAAATTTAGGGACAGCAAGTAAATTTACATATGTGATATGCGGATACAGTTGGAAAAAATTATGGTACAGAAAAATATATAAGGGACTTTCAAACTAGTAATATGAAAATATTTTTTAAATTAATTCATAGATATTTTTAACATTATTTGGCGGTTAGACTAACAACCTTCTTGGTCCCCTCTCCTACATAATTGTCATATTTGTAATGCAAATTCTTTCTTTCTCTTGTGTCTTTCTTCATTTACCTTTTTGTTGTAATCTGCAGAAGATTTAAACTAACCTTTTTGTTTAAAATTGTTTCTAATACCGTATCTGTATGCTACCTAAAACATCATATATTTATGCTTGCTTATAAAATATTTATATCATACATGTCTTTTTTTATTACCAAATAATTATACATTTTTGTTAGTCTAATCTTGTATCACACATTATCTTTTATAGGTAATATATCTTTTATCTATTTTCTCATATTTTAATTATAAGTTTCTATAAATATTACAAAACCAGTAGCGAATAACAAGGTAATTATAAAAAATAAATTAAATCTCTGCAATTATTTTTTAAACAAAATACATTATTAAAAAATCCAAAAAACACGAACTTCCATGTTATCTTAACACACTAACAATAATTAATTAAATATGTTTCTTCAATAAATTTACTGTCGCTAAGTGGCAAAGAAAATGAATCAATTTGAATAACATTTGAACACACAAAATTTATTGTATTTAATTTTAAATAAATAAAAAAATAATACAATACATAAAATTTGTTTTATATATGGCGTATAAATATTTAAATAACTTTATTTATAAAGTTGATAATAAATAATTAATGTTTGATTTACCCACTTTACATTTTTCACGAGGTTATTTTAATTAATAAATTATAATAACAAGGAAAAACTTTAAGAAAATTATATTCAAAAACAAAATCATACTTTACTAGTACTTAGATAACAAAATGGCCGGTAAGCATCTTTACATACGTTTCCAAAGCTTAAACATAGGTGATTTTTGTCTGTTATTTTAAATAAATGAAATGAATGAAGGATAATTAATTATAGATAGATAAATAGATTTAAATTAAATAAATGAAATTTTTTACATCATACTAATAAGCCATTATTTTAAGAAACTGAAATTTCAAATTTTAAAAAATAATCATATCAATAAAATCAAATCAAAGGAATTAAAAGAACTTACCAAATCATTTATATGATCACCATCGTCTTCGTCCCGTTGGAGACACATCCAGGTATCACAGATTGTATAAGGATAAATATTTATTATTAAATGTCACACTAAATAATTAACGTCTAATGTTGAGTGTAAAGTGTGGGCCCGACAAGAGCACCCTGCGGCACACCTCTCCGATGCTCTTGAAAAGACTGAAGCGATACAGCTCAGATGTTTTGAATACAATCTGTAACAGAAAAGAAAAACAATAATAATCCTTAGCGTTATATACTGCGCTCTTATGTATTAGTTTTAGATTATTGTTGGTGTACGTTTCTATCAAATGCCTTTTTGAAATCTGACATCCTCCAACTACGCAAAAAGCTCCAAAATTTTAGCGGGAAAATTTTCTAAGATGATACGTTATCCGAAATATTATTACCTCCGAATTATAGATAACATGTGTCAAAAAGTGGTTATTGTCAAACATGAAACATTTCCATGGCAACCGATATTTTAAACGAAAGCTTTATGTATTTTCCCATTCCTCGGTATCAATTTTATTTTCGGGATACACCATATCATTTTCTGTAGCTCTGAAAATGTATGTATTGTATGATGTAACAAACAAACAAACACATCACATTTGCATTTGCATTCCTATAATTTATATGTCACTGACCAATGATATCTTATACTGTATATATTATATACATACAAACCGGTCAAGGTCAAAAGTGTTCCAAAGACAGTGACAGCAACAATCACATGTCAAAGGGTGTAAAATTGATAGCGTATTAAAAATAATTAGAAAAAAGAGGACAGCTAGTGTTTGTCACTTAAGCCTAAATGTAAACACATACGTAAGCTAAACAAAAAACATCCCAATTAG
>JWHW01035730.1:675750-688052 GCA_000931545.1 Papilio glaucus | reverse complement strand
TACACAATGCTGTACTAGTCCCCACTTTAATGTATGGAAGTGAGAGCTGGGTTTGGCAGGAAAAGCATGCTAGTAGAGTTAATGCCGTTGAGAGAGCTATCTTTAAGAAGTGAATGATAGGATTAAAAATAGCATTATAAGGGAAAAGTGCTGCTTAAAAGTGGATGTTGTGACTAGAATTGAGAAAGGTATGCTTCGGTGGTTCGGGCATGTTAAAAGGATGAATAAAGAGAGAGTGAGTGCGCAGTGTCGGTGAGGACGCCCTAGGAGAACTTATATCGTACAGATTAGTGGCTTACTAAAAAAGGGTGATATAAGGAGCACCCATAACCGACGAGCATGTATGCGTAGATGTATGAATGTAGAAGAAGCGAGAGAGGTGTGCCAGGATCGCGCCAAATGGAAATCCTTGATCTCTGCCTACCCCTGGGTTACGGGCGTGAACGTATATTTATTTATTTATTTCCCGTGGTTACGGCTTCATGCGTGAACGGCTGAACCGATTTCGCTAATTCTTTTCTTTGTTATTGTCAGGAGGAGGTAAATAAATAAATAAATATACGCTCACACCCGTAACCCAGAGGGGTAGTCGGGTACTCCTTACATCGCTCTTCTTTAGTATGTTACTAATCTGATCGATATAAGTTCTCCTTGGAACTGCCCTACCAACGCTGGCAACATTTGCAATTAAAATTATCATTATTTACACAAAAATATAATAACTAAACTATTATTATTATTTATAATTGGTTTTATTTTATTCCCTTTATTATTGACAATAATAAATCCATAATTCTTAATAAATTAAATGCACTATTAGAATTGTTTTGTTAACTATACTTTTTAGTTACGGATGACGTCACGTGGATATAAATTTGACAAGGTTCCAGCGCATTATCAACTTGCGGGACTAATATAACTTAAGGACGGCTGCATTTTTTTTATCTTTTTTTTAGATTACGAATATATAGACGAATAGCAGAATTACTAATATATAATATATACTGGACAAACAACGTGAACAAAATTATATCAAGCGTTTCTCATACATTTTTCGTATACGACGACGTTATCTCTAAAGAAATGAGAGAAACTGCAAAGAGTATGAAGTAATATATGTATGTTTTTAAATGAAATCCAGCTAACAAGGTAACACAACATATATAAACACTTAGGCGGAACGAAGTTTCCTAAGTCAGCTAGTACTATATTGATAAAAATGGTACCATACCTAATTTAGGAACTATTAGACAAACTGGAAACTATACTTTAATTCAGTTACACAAGGTCGAAATTCCATATTCATTTATTTAATTCAATAATTTTATAGATGTATGATGTAAATGTCAGCCTGGAGGAACTAAAAACATTTTGTTCAATTTTTCACCAACAACGCACGCAACGCATCCGCAGTTCCTCTGGTGTTGCGGGTGTTCATGTGCGGCGTTGATCACATAACTTTAGGTGACCGGTTGATCCTATAAAAAGTGTATCGAGGGCACCCTAAGTAGTTACGGGTTGCTATGGTGCAAGATAACAAGAAGTTTCTTCTCGTCAACCCTTGTGGTACTCACCGCTTTCGATTATGTGAAAGTTTAAAAGCAAAACATTAAATGAGTGCGATGGGGTGAAACCAAAATTTGTCGCGCATTTTTCAGACGAATGATTCGTTCACTGCACTTTTCTGAAAGTTTATGAAATTCCTAGTACGATTATTGACTGACGAAAGTTCAGTCGGTGACACCTTTAACAAACTGATGGATACTTACCACGTGCCTCGGATGGTACAAATCAATCTATGATAATTGGAAATCATTACATATATTTAAAAGCGGTGAAACCCGCAACAACAACATCTGTTGCACGAGTGGGCCGGCTCGACCGGTGAAATACCACAACCTCACAGAAAACAGGAGTGAAGTAGAGTATTCTGCGTTTCGTCTGAAGAGTGAGGTGCCACTGCCTAATTTCAGTCCTCTTCCCCTACCTACCCTTTCCTCATAAGGATAGGATGGGAACGGGAAGAGGATTGGACGGGGTGGGGTTAACGGGGAAAAGAAAATATCCTTATTCCTGTTTATGCCCTCCTCTGGCCTTTAAATGTAGGCAACGGATCTGCAACACATTTGCTTGTTGCGGATGTCTATGGGTAGCGTTCACTTAACATCAGGTGATCCGCATGATCGTTTACCACCTGATTCCTTAAAAAAAATGTAGTATGAAACAAGTTCCCTCGCGTTTCTGAATGATCAATTCAAATCCTACAGCGCGGATGTTGTTTCACCATCATTTTCACCAATAGACGGAATATTCTGGAAGAAGGTTTTGGTATATACCTAAACCTCTTTCCAGAATCATTCATAAAAATATATACAACACATTACGTTTTGTGAAAATTTGAAATAAAACAATTGTAATAAATACTAAGGAGGAGCGATATAAGTAGAAGTTACCCGTAACAACCAGGGTGTAAGAGTAGATGAACTTCTACATGAAGAAGCGAGAGAGGTGTACCAGGATCGCGCTAAATGGTTGTCCATGATCTCCATCTACCCCTGCAGGTTTAGGGCGGTAAGCGCAGATTATAATAATTGTTGAAGAAAGTGTAATTGTTTGGTACAGTACAGAGCTGGCGTATTTGGTTATACCCATGCGAGGTGTGGATTAAAAAAAGAAATATCAAATTTGGCACGATCACTGTCGGTTCAGGCTCCAGGAATAACTTGTTTACATTACAAGTAACAGCATCTATAGTTGTCAAATAGTCCGAAGCTTGTGTTACAGTATATGTTTTGATTTGTGTATGTTTGTTTTGCGTAACGGGGGCCCGCTTGTCACGCCCGAATGTGTCGCCGTATCGGGTGCCAGCCAAAACATGGATTGTTTCCAATTCGAGTTGAGTCATCGTACTCTGATCGCTCATGACAAACTTTTAAAAGTGCCAAAGGCAACAAGACAGTTGAACCTTTACCAAAAGGAAGAAATTGATCTTAGAGGGTTGAAGTTGATGACCGTAATAGACCCTGGCCACTACAGATGTTTTGATACACATTGTACCACTGGAACATCTCAGTAGGATCGTGACTCCCGAAAGAATACGCAATAAAACTGATGCTCTTTATATTCAAGCTATTACATTTAATCAAAAATTAGACTCAAGATCTAATTTTTGTCTTTTTTGTTCACCACATATAGATGTTAAAATTGGTGTTTAAAAGTATTTATCGTAAATAGTAAAAGCGCCATCTAGTAGACACCGGCAGAACTACCAAGCTATCAGTGATTCTATGCAGGAAATATACATGCCATCTATGGGCAGAAAAACGAAACGTTTAATTTTTCTCCGCCGCGTCACGCCTGTTGCATACGGCGAGGCAATTGTTTACACAACACAAAAGACCCCTGTTTGTTTTTCGCTAGACGTTTCCTGGTTTGTTTTGTGTGTACTGTGCTTAGTGTTTGCGTGTGTGTCTGTGTGCGATGTTTTCACAGCCGGCTGTGTGGAGGACGGTATACGAAGTGTTGTTGTTTGTACGGAGCCGGCAATAAATTGTATGTCTGTTGAACTGTGGAGATGTATTTCGAGTAATGCAATCGTAATGACTTCTTGATATAATCGATAATCAGAGCGTACAATTACTTCGTATCATAAGTCTTATTAATATTACTGTCATATATTTTATATCCGATTGAATAAAGATTTATATAATCTTTATTCAATTGGAAACGTTGAAAATATTATCATATTTTTCTTTATTTAATCATAAATTATTATAAAAAGTACATAAAAGGCCCGTATGAATACTGAAATGAGTTGTATAAGATATTTAAGCAATATCCTTAACTATAATCATTAACTTTTTCGTCACAGTATATTTTATTAAAAAGTGGACTGCAGACTTGTTCATGACCCTCACCACCCCATTACGTTAGTAGTTAGTAGTCATGAAACTTGATTAAAAAGGAACTATTTAACTTAAAAAGTATATTCTTAGATAAACTTGTTTATTATATAACAGGCAACAAGAATACATAGCATTTTAAAAATATTGTAATTTATCTAATAACTTTAAACGAGCAATTCTTGTATATATATAATATAAATCTCGGAAACAGCTCCAACGATTGTCATGAAATTTAGTATTGAGATTCGGAAGCGATAAATTGATCTAGCTAGGATTCATTTTTATAAAATGTCGTATCCGGGTTTTTACGCAAGGAATAAAATAAAAAACGGTAATAAAAATACCGAGCAAAGACTCATCCAGGTATTATAATATCCGTATAATAAACCAAATCCGAAACAACACGACAATAAAAAAAAATCCGAGCACACACTACACAGCTAGTATATTAAAGTTATATTAAGAATTAAGACCGGTTATAACAATAGTTGATTTAAAAACCAAAAAATTCGACTTGACTAACATGATTATAATCATTCATCATCATATTAACTATGATATTGCGGGGAAGAATACAAATCCAATGACACCTCACTCTTCAAAATACATCAAGCCGTTTTAGCTACAGGAGGCCACAATGGAACGGGCGTACGTGCATACATATATGTACATGCTAAAAACATTAGTCCCCTTCTCCTTCCCTCATTACTCGCTATAAAATGTAATGTAGACTTATTTTTTAAGGATGAATGAAGAGAGAATAACGAAACAAATTTATGTTGCAAAAGTGAGTGGCAGTGTTGGTAGGGGACGCCCTAGGAGAACTTATATCGATCAAATAAGTGACTTACTAAAAAATGGCGATATAAGGAGCACCCATAACCGACGAGCATGTAGGCGTAGATGTATGAATGTAGAAGAAGCAAAAGAGGTGTGCCGGATCGCGCCAAATGGAAATCCATAATCTCTGCCTATCCCTCTGGGTTACGGGCTTGAGCGCATATTTATTTATTTCACATATAGAAATTTACTAAAAAAATATAAGCATATTGCAATTGGCTACGAATTGAACACAAGACCTCCGTGACACACTATTCATTTACTCCAAAGTCTGGGCTATGAGGTCATTGGTATAACCGAAATTAAATAATGTTCAATACATTATTGTTATTGAGGGAAAATCCTCTTTGAGATTCCACAAACATTAAGATAAAACATTAAAATTTTTTACACAAACAAGAGCGACCGTATCACTTGATTATCTTAGAAAGAATTCTTAATTGTGAAATATTATATAACTCATTCATGAGACGATCAGTATGTAAGAGCCCGCACTGGATTTGAAGTTACGAGAAATTCGGAAAATAATTAGTAAATGTAACAGTGGTAGAGCTCCCGCAATAACATCTCGCCGGCCGGCTCGACCGGTGAAAAACCACGACCTGACATTCCATCCATTAGATGGGAAGGTCGAAAGGATATCACGGGGAAGGTGATGGTATAGAGGTTTTCACTTCTAAAATGATATTTCGAATTCCTATAATTCGAAATATCATTTTAGAAGTGAAAACCTCTATAGGCACGCTTGACTTGGAGAGTAAGCTGGTGAATGCGTGGCGAGAGCGTTACGAAAAGTGTGATCGGGGGAGGAGATCGGAACTTGTGAGAATCTGTTCCAATTCTACTTTCGTTGATCTTCTAAGAAAATAGAGATATACATAAATCTGTGTTTCTTTAAATATTTGTGGTCTCTTCCTGATGGACTGCGTTTCCTCTGCACAAAGAATCCTATTAAATAATTCATCTCTGAGTCTTTTGACGGTTGCAAATGTTTTGGTGGTCACTTAAATAAGGTGAGCTGTTTGTTTACCATCTTTTACCATTAACAAGCAATAGTTTATTTTAAACATCAATAAACCCGACTAGCTTTAAGAGCCACAAACAAAATAAGAATCGAATGACACTCCACTCTTCAAACTCGGTCAAGCAGTTTGGGCTACAGGTCACAATGGAATGGTCATACATTCATACATTTTAAAATTACCCTCCTGTCTGTTGGGCACAAATATATACCATAATGGATACGTCTCAGAGTAAAACAGCTTCTCAATGTTTCATTAAGCGCGCTTATATAATGAATTGGCAACGCTCCGTCGGGTTAGAATGTTCGCACACATTGTGGGCTTGTGGTTGTGAAACGCGAGCGATTTTCCCATTGCTCATTGTTTTGCCGTAAACAAATATTGCGTAAATAGAGCTATTGTTTATTTATATAGTACATATATGTATGTCGGTAGTTATAAACTCCTAACTATGCCCCACGGTACCATCCGCCAATCTCCGTTATTTTGTTTTACTAACTTGTCACCTTTTGCCTAGAAGAGCCATCTACAGCTACACTGGGCTCGAAGCGGCAGCCTAAACCTCTTTAAGAGTCTCTGGCTCTAGGGCTGTTACTTTGTTATTTTAGCCGGATTGGATGGTCGTAGCTTGAACTCGTCGTCTTTAATAACTTTTAACGTTCCCTTATAGGGCTGTCTAGCGCAAAATTGTTTAAATCTGATTGGTAGTTCCTGTGAAAGTGCGTTCAAACAAATTCTTCAACTTTATTATATCTATATAGTCTAACAAACTAATTGTGTTGAAGTATGGAGATCCTTAATCAAAACAATGAAAAATATTGGAACTTCAACAAGAATTATTGATTCTTTTTCTGCTGTCACGCTTTAAACCTAATTGGGATAAACAGATTGCAAATGTTATTTTCATACGTTCTAAATGTGACAGAGATTGATCTTCTTTTTCAGTAAGAACGATCTTTTTTACGGAAAATCTCGCTGCCCACAATATCCTCAACATTAAAAGGGTTATGAATGCTTTGTCAAGTAAAGATATTTCTGCCCGTACTTTGTAATCTAGAATTGATTACAGAAATCTGCAACGCAAGATTATTTTCAAGGCTAACCCTCACAGGTAAGTTAGATCTACTTTTTTAATCTAAAACGAGTACTCCAGGAGCTCCTTTATTTAGTATCTGCCTTGTATTTTGGAGCAGTGGTAGCTCAGTGGTTTAGGCCCCGATTTACATACCGTAGGTAGCGGGTTCGAACCCAGGGAGGTGCTTTACTTTGTGTTATTTATTTCATCACCACTGCTCCAAAAACGGTGAAGGAAAACATCGCGAGGAAAATAGCATGTCTTAGAACCACTAAATTAGAACACATGTGACTTCCACCAACCCGCACTGGGCCAGCGTGGTGGATTACGGCCCCTTCCCTCTCTCGGAGAGGAGGCCAGTGTCCATGCAGTGGGGAAAATTCTAAAAAAAGACCGCTTTATTATTATATTATATTTTGAAATAATCACGTGGCCAACAGTTCTATCATTTAAATTTCAACAAGTGTTAATTATCAAAATTATCAGAGCCACTCTTGGGTGTCAGAACGAGACAGCTGAAGTGCATATGAATTGTAGTGAGTGGGATGGAAGATCTGACGTCATAACGTGGACGTGTTTGACGAAAACAAATATTGACTGTTGATAACGGTGGGAGTCGACATGCGTTTGTTTAATGAAAGTGCCTCTCTATTGATTACGCCGGATATAATCTATATATTATGAAACTAGCTGTGCCCCGCGGTTTCACCCGCCCTGCAATTTTATTCAAACGAAAGGATATTACCTACTTAATACTACAGTAACCTCATCATCATCTCTCCGCCCTTTTCCCACGTATGTGGGGTCGAACAGTAAGGCCGTAGCACAGTTAAATTGATATAACTTTTTTATTTATAAACCGATTGAGATAAAACAAACAATAAATGTTAAGTGAAGCTTACCACAATGCATTAGTGAAAACCGCACCCAAATCGGTTAAGCCGTTTCTGAGATTAGCGGTAACAAACGCACAGACAAACACAAAAAATCTAATAAACATTGTTTTGGGTCTTATTGCGTTTATGAAGGCCCCCAATAATAGTTTATCTCAAATATCTTCTATGTACAGACAGCGATCAGTTACATTTTTATTATATGTATAGATAAGATCCACCGTGTGGTCGTGATCACTAATAGAGTGATTCAAGTTTTAAACCAAGGCCCCTCAACCCCAGGCCTGCGTGATGTGGCGACATTGAAATGACGCATGTTCAACAAAGATTTCTGACTTGTCTATTTCTCCCTATTTTAAAAAGGTTGTGGACCCTTGGTTTCAACTTAACTATTACTCACTAGTTGTCGATCGTATTCGTTTCTCATTTTATTGATTTCGCGTATAACTTCGAATTATATGTAACACGTAACCATGGCAACCGATATTGTCAATGAAGATTTTATGTACCTCGGGAATAGTTTTATTAATGAGGTAGTACGCCATGTTAATTTGTCTAACTTTGACAATGTGTTTGCAATATTTCACGATGATATCGGTTTATTGATAAAGAGTTAAAGTATAACAACAAACGAACAGACAAACTCACATCCGCATTTATAATATTAGTTAGGATTAAGGTTTTATGTAAATTTGCTTAAGTAAATAATAAAATAGAAAGATAATAATTATTTAAGGATTTAGAATAGTTGGTTAAGCTTACATAAGGGTAAAATCTAGACCTAATTATTAAACAGTAATACTCATTTGAATTATCTGTGCTAAGCGAAAGTAATTAGCTTATCAAAGTAATTCGTCTTTAAATAAAAACTGACCGGAATCGGTGTCCTTTGTAACGTGATTCATGTGTTAGTCTTTATCAACAAATTGTTGATATTAATGTAACTCAATATTTGCAATACTTAGAGTTTCTGAAAACATCCGGTTAAATTTAAAGGGTACAGGGGTATAGGAGTAAGTGTGCAGCGAAAAAAATGTTTCAAACTTTTTGGTAACAAATTGGCAAACGAGCAAGCGGTTTACCAAGTGACCCTCACCGCTAGGCATCTGCAACAAGGTAATGAGTTGCAGATGCATTGCCTACCTTTGAACAAAGGAGGTGATAAGCTTCATCTCCCTGCCCTTTTCCCAAGTTACGTAGGGTTGGCACATTACGACCGTATATCGTTTCGTAGCAAGGTATAATAGTTGTAAACAAACTTTTTGTTACTTATTTTTCTTGTATTCAATATTTAATTTTATTGTCAAGATACAAGGGTTTATTTTAAAATAAATGAATATGCGCTCACGCCCGTAACCTAGAGGGGTAGCGAGAGCTCATGGATTTCCATTTGGCATGATCCTGGCACACCTCTCTCGCTTCTACATTCATACATCTACGCATACATGCTCGTCGGTTATGGGTGCTCCTTATATCGCCCTTTTTTAGTAAGCCACTAATCTGATCGATATAAGTTCTCCTAGGGCGTCCCCTACCAGCACTGCCACTCGCTTTATTTTTACTGATTATTTATTTATTTTTGAACTATTATCGCGCCTACCCACATGTTCTGGGTGTTCACTTATGTCAGCTGTTTTTATGCCTTTGTTTTTTTTACACATGTAGAATTATCAAAAATAAAAAGTAGACCCAAGACCGATGCCAGCGGTAGCCTGTTGCCGTTGACCTAGCAACAATCGAACGAGGATCAAATCAACACGCTTCTAAGTCTACTTTTTTTATCTGTACGTGACTGTCCGTTACAATTTTTTAGACAATCAAATTATTGTGGCACGCGTCATCGTCGAGTGTTTAGGAAACATAACGAGGTCGGAAGCACAACAGATAGCCATTTATTTGGAATTCGAGGCCGAAACATTATTTAGGTTGTTTTGTTTTATCAGTACGAAGGCGCAATTTCGTGCTGAAGTGTAGTACAAGCGAAATTTGCAGATAATACATTTAAAAGTATAATATATGTATGAAGGAACACTTGACATGAACTGAAACTCACACATTCGTTTAATGACAAAGTAGTATATGTAAAAAGAAATTTTAAAAATATATAATTATTTCGATGATTTATGTACAACCTTTTGTAGGTTTATTGTAAATAAATATTTTTCTTTGTGATTAATTGAATGCTTCTTGCCGAAACATACGTAGCACGAATAGACGCGAGAAATTCCACGACATCAGAGAAGGCAGTCGAGAGGTAGATGCGATATATAGTGAAATGCTTGATTCCAGTACTCTTCCCCCTTTTCTAGCAAGAAAACGACGGAAAGGGGAGAATTTGACGGGGGGGGGATACTTTCTTTCCTATCTATCCCCTCTAAAGTACAGTACATTAAAGATAGGCAACGCATTTGCAACTCTTTGGCTTGTTGCAGCCTATCGGTAGCGGTCACTTACCCGTGACCTGCTAGCTCGTTTGCCACTTTGTTCTATAAAAAGGCTAATCAAAGTAAAAATAGCTAGCTGTCAAGGGTTCGATCAAATGTCATTTCAGTTGCTAGAAGCATGATCAACTTTCTTTTGCTTATAAGAAATTTAAAGCGATTTATCTTAAAATTTCAAACATTTAATTCAACTAACATTTGACAGACCTTTCAGAAACTAGACGTTAAAATCAGATTTCCCTGATTGGATACTTAAATGTCGAAAAAAAAATATTATAACAAATTCTTTAACTCGCGCCTGTTAAAAATAAACGTGGCTCATTGTTAATAATTGTTTAAATAAAATTGTTCGAATTTTATTTAATCGACTTTATCTACAAGAATAAATGTAAATGTTAATTATTCACAATTATAATTCCAATATCCCCAAGTAAATTATAATTATCGCGCAATACTCTTTCGTATAATTAATCTATTTATAGCACAACAATTATATTCACCCTTGCAAATAATTTAACGCCGGATAAGAACTTTATACAAGACTGCCTTGCGGTTTTCCGAACAATGGTAGAGGCTGCAATATCTATCTATCTATATATCTGTACCCGCCCCCGTCAAATCCTCTTCCTCTTCTCATCCTTTCCATATTAGAAAAGGCTAGAAAGGGGAAAAACTAGGATTAGGCCTTGTACTTTTAAACCAATTTACACAAAAACTTGAATGAATTATACCATAATCTTCCTCCCGAATTGATCCGCCTATTGGTGAAAACCGTATGCAAATACGTTTCATAGTTTGAGGTAATCGAACACACACAGCGAGGCGAGGCGATGGGATTGAATTTAAAGCTATTCTTACCTTAATTAAAAACTTATAGCGAATTTGTTAACTAATTAATCCAAATGTCAAAATAGTAAAAGTTTTCCTGATCCTTGTCCGTTTTATTTGAGTATACTAATTGTTGCCCGCTGCTTCTCACGCGTTCCTATCTCATTTTCCACGTCCGATATTTTTGTGCGATGATTCTGCGTTAACTTCGAATTATAGGTAGCATGTGTCAAAGACTTGTTATTGTCAAAACATGAAATGTTACCATAGCAACGGATATTGTAAATGAAGGTTGTTAGTTTTATTTTCGGAATGTGTGTGCATAATTTTAATTTCAATATATTCATATGATATTATTCAATATATTAGTATGATGGAAAAGTCTGTTTTCTTTAACTTTTAAGTCAGATTTTTATGGTGGAAAAAGGCAAACGAGAAACGGGTCACCTGGTGTTAAGTGACCGCTACCCATAGACATCGGCATTAAGCAAATGAATCGCAGGTCTGTTACCTACCTTTAACGGACAGAAGAGTGGGTAGACAGGAAATGGGACGTTTTCCTTTTCCTATCCATTCCCTCCCCGTCCATTCTTCCCATCCTAGAAATCCTTAGGAAATGATGAGAAAGGGAGGACTAAAATTGGACCTCCGGCACCTCACTCATCAGGCGAAATGCTGAATTTTTCTACTTCACGCCTGTATACAGTAAGGTCATGATATTGTATTATTTAATAAATAAATATACCCCTTACAACGCTATTCGTAAGCAAATAATAATTATAGAATCTTCATAAGTATTTGAGTTTATGCAATGAAAATTTGCACACAATAGAACAAAGTTGTAATCAACTAATTATAAATTTTAAATAAAACAATAGTAAAGACAAACAAAAAAATATCGCATACGCGTACGATAATGTCTTGCAAAGTCGAAATAAGAGGACCTTGGATAGCGCGAAACAACTACGGATATCGGGCCATTATAAATAGTTTACACGCGTCTCTATACCGGAAAAACAACTTGATATTTATAACATTAAATTACCTGTTTCTAAACAAAATTCATCTAATGATCATAAACAGTTGCCTTCCAGAATGATTTATACAACTAAAACATCTTTTTAAATGTTTCCGTCAACGCCTAGCGGTGTCGGTAGTAAGATTGTATGGGGTCTTAAATTAAAAGTAAAAAACACAAAACATTTTATATAGCTTAACGTAGAATAGTTTGTTTCATCATTAAGATGATGTGTGATGATGATTAAAATTTCTCATGTATTCTTATGTTTGTGGGGGGG
>JWHW01035730.1:635447-675684 GCA_000931545.1 Papilio glaucus | reverse complement strand
CAGGCTGTAGCTTATTTTTTTGCTGCGACCATTTTACTCTTTTGACAGTTCGATTTCAAGATGGCGGGCACGTAGCGGCATTTCTTGAATAGGTTAGAAAAAAATGAAATCAGTTTTAATCGTCTATGAAATTTTTAAATGATTTCATTTAATTTATTGGTACATAAAAAAAATCGGGTTAAAACATTAAAAATGGTCGTCTCCCGAGTGCAATTCAATATTAAACGTAAATAAAAATACAGCTTATGTAATCCAAAGACAAATAGAGCTTGGATTTCCTTGAACGTGGCGACATTCTTGTCTTCATTTGGCGTCATAGGCCAGACGTTCTACGAATAACTATTATATATTTTTATAGTAGAAGGTGGTAGACGAGCAAGAGGTTTACCACATAAGTGATCGCCTCGTCCTTTAATGGACAGAGGAAGGAAAAGACAGGAAAATTAATATTTCCTTTTCCTGTTCATACTCTCGCCCGTCAACACGTGTATACATATACACGTGGTGCCTGAAAACTGGCTTGCCTTCCATTAGCGGGTACAAGTAACGTTTTGCATTGTTTCGCTAAAAAAAATCTTCTGGAACTCGATAGCAATGCCACCTACCGGGTCCAAATCTGAATCTAAACCATCCCGGGACCCACTCACAACTGACACCAAAATTTTTAGTCCGTAAAGATTTAGGAGTTCAGTTTTCACAGTTCACAAACACACGCCCAGAATAATTATTTTATATATAAAAAATACACCTACAAAACTGTTATGCGAAGTATCACCGCGATAATCGTGGGTTTCCACTGCCGGAAAATCCTGTCGCGATACAATCTTTCTCTCTATCTTTCTCTTTGAAAAAGACTGAGATGACAATACGTTTAATGTGAATGTTTTCGGCAGTAGAAACCCATGCTCCAGAGTCAGCGCCAGCACAATGACCAAGGTTCATTTTCCTTGCTAGATTAATCTAAACATATTAATGTTCATGGACATTGATATCTTAGTGTGATTTGTGCTGATTTGACATTTAATTTTGGGTTCCATTTTTAAGCCTACTAGCGCCATCTATTACAATAAAATTACACCACTTAGAATAGCATTTCGATGAGACACTCATATTATAGCCATACAAACAAAAATCGATTAACGAGCCTATACAAGTTATCACTTCAAAAATAATCAGCGCCAAGTCAATCCGCGCAAGCGTGACACGCGGACAAACAGTCAAACAATCACAATTCTGCAACGTCACGATGAATAGAATCTTATATTATTATGCTTTGAATTCAACATATATAAATGTTCATAGATCCTTCAACAATCATGTTAAGAGTAACTATTAAAGGGGTAAAAAATTAAAATATAATTGAAGACTTGCTATTGGTCTAAAAATCCGGACGGTCGAACGGCGCTCACAGGTCACGGCTTTTTTCAATAAACATTTGTTTAATATACGTATTACAGAAATTCCTCTATGTAGAGCGTGCATGGAGGATGTAGAGATGGCAACTCACGACTTTCTATTGCCCCACGGTGTCTGATTACAGGGTTAAATATCTCGGCTCGCCGGGATCACTCCCGGAAATCACTATCGACAGGGCAGGACAAGCGAAGTTTTGCTGAGGTTCTTCGGGGAGCTGGGCTGGCTGAAGTGATCCAAGTACCCACGCAAAATACGCGCTAGTCTTTGAGTTGCGGTAAAGTACTACTAACTTTTATTTTCAGAATTTAAAATGGTTATAAAGTCGTAAGTTGGTAAGGAAATGCAATTGCATTTTCTGTTATTAAATCCAATGTAATGTGTTATCAACGAAAAATAAGACCAAGTTCATTCAAATAAAAGTAATATCAAATATTTTAAAAAAAAACATCGTCCACTGATAACCTCGATATTCTTACAGATGTGTATTACTTGAGATTAAATATATAAAAAAACTATGTCACAAAATCTATATAAACAAAAAAACGCAAATGTACAACATTTATCAGTTACATTGCCAATCTTCATGAGAAGTAGAGGCCAAACGGGCAAAATTTAATTACACGCATATCCTCGTAATAATAAATATTTGGCACGATCCTGGCACACCTCTCTCGCTTCTTCTACATCCATACATCTACACACATGCTCGTCGGTTACGGGTACTCCTTATATCACTCTTAAAAACAATAACTACCAAGCAATTGTTAATTTAAGCCAATAAACCCAACTGTATGTCACTCCGGGGAAGAATACGAAACGAATGACACCTCAATCTTCAAAATTGGTCAAGCTACGGCTACGGGTCACAATGCAACGGACATACATAACACCGAAAATATTACTCTGGGGTCGGACAAAAATAAGCCTAGGTCACTTAGCCCGATCCTGAGTAACTTGTCGTAAGTGCCCCCGAGAGGGGACGTCGGCTTGGGCTGTTACTCATTGCGCTTTCAATATTCCTATTCGAGGGTGTCCGACATCGCCGGACCATAGTTCGTTCGGTATCTCCCTTCAAATGACATCGAGTTAAAATAAGCTCCTTTTAACTAGGCATAAAGATTTTGCATACATAATAAGTACATACTTTTATTGTACTTCTGTTTTTGTACCTACTCAATGATATCCAATATCTTATAGCCTCATTAATATCAGCAAAATATAAAGCAAAATAATGCCTGAACTTTTAACCTTCTTGTATATCTTTTTGCACGATAAACGAGTAGTTTATTTATAAAATGTAACGCCTATGCGTGTTTAAGCAACCAAACCAACTATGCGTTTAAAAAGAAAGGAAAAAAGGAAAGGGAATGACGTACTCAATGGATAATTTTCGGGAGTAGGAATCGGACCCAGGTCTGTTGGTTACGAAACGCATTTAGTTTAAAAATGTCATACGAAACACCCCACGCTTTTAGAACAGTGACATAAATTTTGTCATCAATTTTATTCTTATGCTAAGAATTATTTTTTACTTTTTAGTTTGATTATCGCTAAAAGCGTGTTCTTTAGTTTTTTAAACTATATTTTTTTAGAGAAAACGATAGAGAGAAAGCTTGCATTGTAGCATTTATGATGAATTAAATCTGGCTGATATCGACTCTTGAAGTAGTAAGGGGCTTAAAAAGAAAAAAGGTTAAATACGAGGTCAAAAAAACATGCAAGGCAAGGGTCCTTCGGTTGTTGTTTTTACAACTCCCCTCTTATTTGCCTTTCCCAGTCGCGGCCCGACGCGACAATTTGAGTTTGAAGAATCCATTTTTTCTCCTTGGGCGAAAATTTTAGGTACCTTCATAAATGTAAATATGTCGTCGCGTCTTAAACTATTTCTATTAGATGCTTCGAGGATCTGTTTGACACTTTTTCCACAAGACTGTTAAGTTATTGTGCACGCGTGGTACTGTTTAATTTTTTTTATGTAAGAATATGGCAAACGTTTAACCGGGTGACCTGACGCCAAGTGACCGCTACCCATATACATCCATAAAAAGCAAATGAGTCGCAGACCTGCGTTGCTTACTTTTCCCTTCCCATTCTGTCCTTATCAGGAAAGGTTAGGAAAGGATAGAGGACTGAAATTGGGCCTCCGGCACCTCACTTATGAGACGAAGCGCAGAATACTTCTTCGTTTCGTCTGATGAGTGAGGTGAGAGTCTTTTGTGAGGTCGTGATATTTCACCGGTCGAGTCGGCCCATTCATGCAACACATGTTGTTGCAGGCTCTACCACTGTCAAAACATTGCAGTGTTGCCATTCATCCCTTGATTCACTTCACTGGTATTGCTAGGTAAGTAGCTAACGATCTTTACTTTACTAAATTGCTTTTTAGGCTAAACGACTTAACCATTTACTTTAGTCTATAATTAATTTAGCTACAGGCGTACACATATTATATTAAGTAATATTTTTAATAGCGCCCTTAGAAGGTACATCACTATATAGTGGACGTAAATCCGTCCTAGGTTTCCACTAGGTTTTATATATATAAAATTAAATATTTTACAAGCAGTAGTTAATAAAGCCTACTGACTGTGACCTACGATACTCTGTGGTAGAATTAAAATCGAATATACAATATAATATAGAAGATCAAATAATAAATCTCAAAATAGGTCAAGCCGTTTAGGCTACAACACATGGATCGGACATACATTCATACCTGCGAAAAAGAATAAATAGTAAATTCATTGACACAAACCTACGGTAGAATGAACTGCCGGCCGTAACGTCGTTTTTAATATAAACTAGCTGTGCCCCGCGGTTTCACCCGCCCTGCAAGTTTACTTAAACGAAATGATATTACTTACTTAACAGTAATAATGTATATAATACTCTATTTTATAGCATTTAATAGAATAAATGTTTGACACGGTTTTTTACATTGATATAACTTTTTTATTTATAAACCGATTGAGATAAAACAAACATTAAAAGTTAAATGAAGCTTACCACAATACATTAGTGAAAACCGCACCCAAATCGGTTAAGCTGTTTCTGAGATTAGCGGTAACAAACGCACAGACAAACAAACAAAAATTCTAATAATGATTGTTTTGGGTTTTATTGCGTTTATGAAGGCCCCCAATAATTTTTTTTTTCAATAATAATTCAAATTTCCATGAACAGACAGCCACCAGTTACATTTTTATTATATGTATAGATAAATAGAAAAGCTTCGTTTATGAAATTAATTCTTTTTGCCACTTTAATATTATGCAATTTATAATAAAGATTATTTTTAATGTTTTAAACTTTAATAAATGATTTTAAATGCGGCGAAGGTTACACGAATGTCTTGATATTTTATGAGATGTTTATGGCAATACCAACAACTCTCCTACAGACAATTTATGTATTTTTTTAATCACGCATATTGTCTCTGTCGCCAGAATGAAAACTTCAGCAGTTTATAATTTCACTGGCCATAATATAAACTGACAGCAAATTGTGAACTGAACGAATCATTGGCAATTTGAAGTATAATTTCTCGCAATTTATAAACTATAGAAGTCAAATTGTTAACTGATATTTTGCTAGCGTTGCGTGTTGCTAAACATTAAAGTTACTAACGAGAGGTATGGCGGAATCATGCCAAATGAAAATCCGTAATCTCTGTTTACACCTCTGGGTTATGGGCGCGAGGTTTATTATATTCTGACAAAAACTAAATACTTGGTATTGTATCTTCTTTTAATTATGAACCATAGAATAATAGCATTATAACACGTGGTCTTAAATTCTAACCCACAAAATGACGAAAAATTATGTCTTAAATGAAATAATAATTAATAATCTGTGTCAAGTAACGTTGTCCTGGAAGTTTCGTCATAAATAAAATTCGAATAAACATTTTAGGAATATAAAAAAAACTATGCAAATTCTTACATAATTAATTAAACGTAGTTAAGCATAAATTAAATATATTTAGAAACGTGTCATATTTATTTCGAATACGTCGATCTTTATGTACCCAATAAAGTTGTTTTTATCAATTGATAAGTTAGTATTCAGTGTTGATATTCTAAACATCAATTCTCTCCCATATATCTGATGAATTTACCTTTGTACAGCGGCCACTAGTGCAGAAAAAATACAGAATAAAAATTAAGTATGTCGTATGTCATTTATCAAAAGTTATATTTTGTAGTGCTCGTCTCAGTTTGTAAGCGAAAATTAACAAAAAAAAAAGAAAAAAATGAAGTGCGAAATAACTAAAACGTTTAAAGAAACTACGGTTAATTACTTTTCGCGTTCACATAATAAATTTAGTGGCGTGATGTCAAAAATCAATATAGATAAATCAGAATAGGTTATAATAATACGTGTACAAACAATAATGACGTCTCATGACCACATTTTCCAATCTCTGTTTAAGGAGCATATAAATTAAAAAGTCAACTCATCAAAGTTTCGTCTTTGCCTAAATACATCACAAGTAACCTCTCCCTCCTTGTCCCCCCTTACTATAGTGACAATAAGTCGCGCACGCACACAGACGATTTGTTTGTACACTCACACAGCGGGGGAACCGGCTAGGTATTCGGTTTCCCGCCACCGGCGCGAACACTCACACAAAACACGCCGAGCAAACAATACAAACACCAACACACAAGTAAATTTAAACTCACCTCAAAATAAATCCATTAGAAAACACACTTGTTCAAACAACTAGCGCTTAGCCTCGAAAACGCGTTGAAAAAACACTCGCGGCATCAAATGTGTACTCAGCACTTTTCAAAACTTTCTGTCCAGTCTGTATTCCTTAACACATATTATTCCTCAGAGCGGCAAACTTTCGAAACGCGACTGTTGTTCAGAGCAAATAAAAAAATACAAATTAAATATCTTTTGTAGAATTGTAAGTCATTAATTATATTTTTAAAACGCGGCAAAGACCACTTCTTATCAGCCTAATCGGGTCTCTGGGTGAACAATCTCAAAACACGGCCGGTTTTCGCATTATATTTTTTTTATTCGTACACGAAATCGCTTCCGCAATACGAATGCAGCGAATCAAACCAAACACGATAGCAAAATAAAAGAAGCACGACCGCGAGTGGCCCCAGCACAATTATTAACACACGTTGCACGGTAAAAATAAACTATGATTAACCGCTATTAAGATTCGCGGAGACAACGACGCCGGCGGAAGAGATATGATAAAAAATATTTAAAAGTAAAATCCTATAACATATTAAAGTCGCGAATTTGTTTACCGCGTTATTTTCGTTCACGATATGAATAATTATCTGCGGCGAGCGAACATCGACGCATAGTTGTCGTTTCATAAAACGCGCGCGTTAAAACTGAGTCGAAAGGCTCGCCCCGTGGTGGAGCATAGCGCCGAATAAAATAAACAACAATATACCTAAACACGCGCTCGCCGGCGCGCAGTGTGCGTGCGCGCCGCAGTGTGCGTGTGTAAACAAGGGGCAACGCGGCCCGCGGTACACTCTGACATTTGTTGCTAGTTGCTTTATTTTGATTTATTATAATATAATGTTCATTAGTAACACAATTCTATATCATCTTTCTTTTGATTAAGAACGGAACAAATCGGATCTAAGTTATTTTTAGAACTTTACCATTTCAGTTGTCGTTGATTACAGCACATAACATGTAGGAGTATGTTACTGATAACCTAAATTACTCCATACATAATTTATGCCAGTTACACAAATTTATTTGGTCCAAAGAAGTCTGAATATTGGAGACAAATGCCCAATATTTTCTCTTGGTTCTTCTGATTCAGTAAGGGAGCAGATTCTACAAACTACTGTTCGTTTTTACTGTTTGTTTATTACATTGTTTTACCCCATTCTAGTATCATAAAATGATGCATACATAACAGTATTCAATGTTGGCCTTTGATTAAATAAGTGAATAATGAATGAACAAGTCCTTATCGTTTATCCCAATTTAAAGCTGTTGTAACAACAAGATTTTTAAATGGCTTGAGTAAATTTTAACTACTTACCGTCTTAAGACGGTCGATTTTTTTTTTGTTTAGGATAAGCCTTAACCTCACTAAATTATTCGTTAAAAAACGACAAGTTTTAATTTGAAAATATTATCAAATGTAAAACTTCGGAAATATAGATGGAAGAGCGTAAGTTCTCTAAATATTCACTTTTGCCCACCTTCTATTAGTTCAAACAATACTTGTACAAAATATACAGATAGTGATAGTTTTTATTTCTAATCCATGTCTTATATACATTATATAAAATGATACTAAGCTCCTCCAAGTTATAAATCGAAGTTATAGCATCTTAAATAAATAAATTTAAACAGATAGATGTACTACGCTGGCCCATTCGCCTCGCGAGAATAAACATATGACGTCACCGGCGGGTAAACAAACAAACAAACACATGCGCCGCGCTCATGTTTCCTTAATACAATTATTATTTCGAATGTGGAGCGCGGGCGAGACGGACGCGTCGTCGGCCGCCGGCGTAACCGTCCTGTTTTATTTTTAACTAGCTTTCGCCTGCGGTTTCGTATGTTAACATTTACCACATCTTCAAACTGAAATGGGATATTGATTATTCTATTGTATGATGTTATGGAAAGTATTTTAAAATCTTACAAAATGTCAGTTTTAATTTAACATGCTTATTTCACCTTATTTAATAAAGTAATGATTTTTCCCCATCTTCGTTTCCGTATTTAAAGTCCCTCGATGATATATATCTTTATATAATTAGTTTTTTAAACGAATAACGCCGGACAGAGTGACAGATATTAATTAGTCTTAAGACTTAAACCACTGTTCACTTACTGCTGGGTAACAGTTTTTGTACTTAAGATTTTTAAATTCATACAACACAGTTTAATCCTAACCTTTTACTGGTAGATAGGTTTTTACCATTAAAATATTCTACTACTGTACTATGTAGCTGCAAAAAAAACACTTCTTTAAAATTAAATGATGTCTATAGTTCCTAATACAATAACAATAAAAAAAATCAATCAAAAATCTAGGAGCACGGTACTAAGTGACCCCGTCATGATGAGCCAAAGGATCGGGGCGCTACCGAAGCTTCTTGTTATGGAAGAAGGTGGATCGTTACCCACCTTCTTGTGGTGCTCGTTAGTAAGCGGTTCTCCAGCTATTAATTGACCACTACCCATGGGCATCTGCAAAAAGCTAATGAATTGCAGAAATGCATTGCACACCTAAATATAAAAAAGCATATTTCCTTTTTCTATACATTCACTCCCCTGTGAAATCCTCTTCCCGTTCCCATTATTTCCATATTAGAAAAGGATAGGCAGGGGAAAAGGACTGGTATTAGCCTTCCGGCACTCATCAGACGAAACCCAAAAATTCTTCTACTTCACACCTGTCTTCTGTGAGGTCTTGGTATTTCACCGGTCAAGCTGGCCCATTCGTGACACTGATATTGTTGTTGCGGACTCTACCACCATCAAAGCTATTTTTTCTCGAAGGATTTCGTCGTATTTTGAACCATCATAGCTCTGGTCTGGATAATGCCCGCAGGCTTTATGTTTCTGACGTGATATAACATTTAAATCAATAAGGAATTCTTTTTAACATAAATCAGAGCTCATCTCAGCAGCTTGGCTCAAGACATCTCTCAACATTTTAACAATAAAAGCAATTTAAAAACCTTGTGAGTCTTGGCAACCAATTATCATGAGATGTTTTCGTTGGATTCAGTATTTCATAAAAAATAGCGTTGTAAAATGGGCAATATTGTTAAAAATATTTATAAGCAAATTCAGTCCTTATAATGTTAATTATCTCTTCCGCATTGATACTATTATCTGTATAGATTTCGCGAGGTTATTTGTCTATAGCCAAAACAAACGACAGTCGCGCCATTATCAGTAATATTACTATATGAATAATTGACAACAAAATAAGTGTTTTTTAAGTCAAATTTGAAATTTTGCACATGTATCTACTTGATTCTCAAGTCTCAAGTCACCAATAACATTATTTATTTTGTTTAAGCTAACGCTATAAAGAACTCGTTATTTATGCGTAGCGTAGATCATAATGGCGACCTTGAATTTGACATTTCGCTATTCCGCCATTTGGCGTCCGCATTTTGTTTCTAGTTTTGTTGTTTAGAAAAAAAATGCGTATTTTCAATGCTACTCAGAGGCCAGTCTTTTGTTTTTAGGAAGCGTTTTAGCTAAATATAGAGTTAGAGTTGGTTTTAAAACTTATTTTCTTGTATATTGTTTACTACACAGTGTGTTCATAAGTGCAAATTTGAAGTAACAAAGAAACATGTTTCCTAATAATTTTTCACATTATTTCTATATAATCTGGTAATGTGATTGATAATTTTACCGGACTAACAAGAGATTTATGTTTTTCGAGGGGTCCGTTCCGTTGTGATGTAACCTATACGACTTGACCGATTTTGGAGTATGAGATGTAATTTCATTCGATTCGTGTTCTACCCGGGGGTGTCATTCAAGTTTATTGGTTAATGCAGTAAAAAGTGAAATAAATGTAAGTAGATGTCGGCTATAACGGGTAACTGGTACTATTTATATTTATTTAATTTGTTTTATGAGTGGCCACGTCTTATGTTCTGTTGGGATGTAAGTTTAAACTCCGGCCACCATGTAACAAATGAATTTTTCTTTTTATTACCTTAAGTTGCATCTTAGAACAATGCTATTTCATAATCTGTACGTGCGTGTTCGTGTATGAATGGAAGAGTGACTCGAAGATCCGACCATTGGGTGTTTGATTACTAGGTAGCTTATAACAACAAACAATTAATTTGCCGTATTCCGTATGCCGTATTGTAGATTGATTATTACATTACAATCATTGCTTTGGCATATTTTTTTTGTTTATGGCACAAATCATCGCCCTTCCCCACCCTCGGGGTGGAAAATAATTGTTATCTTTGCGTTCTTGCGTTATTATAGAAAAATAATGCCCAAGTTGTCGAAAACAAAGATGGCGGTGAACTCATTACTTTTCGTTGCCCAAGACTGTCAAAATAACTAATTTACAACATTAACATTCTTAAAACATATAACAACGGTCCATAACAGGTACATTATTTATTGCAACCGATTCAAAATTCTCATAATTAAGATAACATAATCTTAACTGGTGGAAATGATAAAAATATATAAATCTTAGTTGTACCGAAACGTGTCTTATATTGTTGAAAGCTTTATATCGCTTATTAAAACATATAATATACATATTCAATTACTACAGTGTTTTATTAGTGATATAAATACGTGATTTTTGATGTAAACTATCTAATTAAATAAGAAGTGTATATCTATCTATATTTCTTTTCTTTTTTTCTGTATGTCTGTGAAATTGTGGTATTTTTTTTTAAATTATATTTATTTGTACATCCGGGCCAGCCCCTAGCCTTTAATATAGGTATAGGAAGATTGTATTTGTCCTTTCTTTCAGTTAGTCCGGTATATCGGTTTAAAATAACTAGCTTCACCAATTCGGAATCTATAGGAACGTACATACATACATATAACTTTTAAATGACGTACTTTTCTTGACAATTATATGTTGTAATTTAAACAAAGATTACAATTCATGTTTCTGCGGTTTACAACTTAAACAAGACCGTAGTCAAAGCGGTTTTATTTACTAGGTTTTTTAACTATTCTCTTTTAAAGTAACCAATATTTTAATATTATTTTTATGTAATTATTTCATACGTGGTAAATTCGACAATTGTTAAAAATACAAGCGGTGCTGAGGGAAATAGCAGTGTATAGTTACCAATGTATAGTCAATTATACTTCTCCTTTTGTAAAATCTTAGCATATATGGTAATTGACCTAGCTCTATGTCCAGAATGAAAATTTCTTTTTTAACTTATTGTATCCTAAATACATTTTCAAAAATCGTCGAGATAAGAATTGAAATATTTGTATTATAAAGCAATAAATAAATGATGGCAGCAAATGAATAATATTGTTATAAATTCAGATATATAACGAAGTGATAATGTCTGGCAACATTTTTGCTCGTGCCATAGATTTGTGGCATAATATATTTGTGTTTTTATTTATTGATCTTTTTGGATTAAAAAAGTTAGTTCAGTTTCAGCCCTCTGAACAGTCAAAGTCAATAAAATAATTTCTAATTTGTTGACGGTATTTTACGTTACGAGCTTTAATAGGATCGCGTTGGCGAAAGACAATATAAAGAACAACATTAAACCTGCAATTTGCAAGAAAAACAATAGGGTTACAAAAGATCCAATTTGAGCAAAATACGTTGTTGTCAGCCCTAGTGTGAAAAAATAATTAGGATAATATGTAATAATAAAATACTAATAATAAAATTTCAAGTATTTATAAAGGTACTTCCCCAAATTCTTTATATGACTGTGATAAGATATAGTGAATTTATCGGATTTGCGATCACTAATTACATAGTGTTATGACTGTCTAGCTCTCGAGTTTTATAAAGTAAATAAGTACATAATACGTATAACATTATTATTATTATATTATATGTATAATATAATAATAATATATATCTTAATAGTTCTATTTTTAATTCAATGGGATAAAGTATTTAGTCAGTCTTGACTGTCTTCCGGGATTGGTTTGCGGGATAATCTGGAAGAGTAACATCAGTTATCGTCGTTCAGATTTTATTTATTATATTTTACTTTAGAACAGCGTAATTAATATCATGGCATAAATTAAAAAAAAACAACGTATATTGGAATTTTGAAATTAAGACCCGTTAGTTACTACGTATATCAATGTAAAACAAAACAGTTTTCATAACATCTGTATGCGGTTTTTTCACAAATCATTAGGAGCCGAGACTGGGGAACAGAAAGTGTACTTCTACACACCCACGTTCAATAATATATTGATTTTTTATTCGGGTTTTTATTAATCAGATGTCTTTTCTTTAAAAGGTAAACATAAAACAATAATAAAAGATATTTATTATAAATATATTGTCTATTCAGATAGATAAAATTGAAGTATCTGGACATAATTCAGTATGGAAATACATTAAACTGATATTTCCATACTGTCCGCCTGTCTGGATGTTCCGGGTAATCTTCGAAACGTCTGAACCAATCTTGATGGGACTTTTACTGGAAGATAGGTAATATTTTAAGGAATAACATAGGTTAATTTTAGGAAAAGAATTAAGGTTCCTCGTTAATTTTCCAAAACCATCGAAATTTTTAATAAAAATTACGCGTCGCCATATCGAAAGCACCGCCCTCTAATGCAATGACACAAAACCTTAAGAAGTAAAATAATGAAAACATTTTGCTTGCGTAGTTTATTGAGGTGAAAACTTTTTCAGCCGCGCTAGAAGATCAATCATCAAGTCAGCAACTTGTTTATTGAAGTGAAAACATCTTTAACCGTGTTAGACGATTTTTGATTGGGGTGGTAGTGGTGGTGGTTATAATAGTAGTGTTTGTGGTGATGGTGGGGGTGATGGTTATGGTAGTAGTGGTGGCGATGATTTAGATTTTTGTTACGTAGTTAATATCGCCTCACCCTATTATTATAGACAAATATGAGCCAAATTATTATTTAATTTTCTGTTTGCAAAAAATATTTAAAACCATATTTATGAATTAATTCGTATAAAAACTAAAAGGTAAGGGGTAAGTCTTGTGGAAATATGCAAATAATTAAACATAAGATCAATTCTTAAATCATATTTATTTTTAGAGTCAGCGTCAGGTCTGTAACTAAGTACCCTTAGTCGCGACGCGAGTTTCCGGCGAGATGGTAGGAGGGAACAATCGAGTGCGATTTTCGTATAGTCTATCTTACGAAAGGTTATGTGTATGTTCCTATAGACTTCGAAAGGGCTACTCCGATTTCGATGACCTTTACGGTTAATGTTCAGAATGGCACAGTAGGTGTTCCTGTCAAGTTTGCTAGCGATCGGATGAACATTTAGTGGTACCACCGAGCATCATCAGCATAACATCTTTATATTAGGGTTTTCTAGAAGGAAAGGTAACAGACGAAAGCATTTCTACGATCTGTACAGCCTGCGTTGTATCTTAGTCGCTGTAAGGACAGCCAATAGCGGAGCTGTTAGAATCACGAGCTTTATTACCTCTATCAAGAGTTTCACCTGGGCAATCAAGTGCAGGTTATTTCGGATCCGCACCGACTAAAACCTCGTAATGTTTCTCCCACGCATGTAGTTGGAGCTACGAGAACCAGACGGGAAGCTCATGCGCTCCCGCCTATACCAGCCAGCGGTCCTCCATCCCTGCGGTCGTTAATTTCCGAAGCTTCAAAATTGACCAAAATTATTGCTATAATTACAATATTCACGCCAAAACCGCTACCGTGTTATTTTAAAACGAGTCGAAACGATTGCGTCACAAAACATTAAAAAAAAACAATAAAGCAAACACAACAAGCGCTATAAATAAACGTACATGTAAATTTATTTAAGTGTTTCTTTTTTCTTTTGCTCGGCCAATTGTGAAGTTACATGTGTGGTTATCATCTATGTATTTTCCAACAGAATATATAAAGTTATTTTACTTCTTTCTTACGATTTACAGCTAGTCTCCAGGTAGCCTTTTGTTGTAGCGATTTGACTCTTCGTTTGTTTTGCTCACAGCAAAGGATTGGAACAAGCCAGCGTCAGATCTTCGATCCGATCATGATGGGTCCCTTCAAGAGAAGATCGAATAGGCCGACGTAAATCTAGTAAACTTACCATAATATACCTAGTCATCTAACATCAGATGGGATCGGGGTTAAACACTAGTTTTTCCCATAAAAAAACTTTTATGAACATTAATCATTAATCAAGAAATAAGTTTATGAGGTTCATAGAAGTAACAGTTCGATCAAATATAAAAGAGAAGAAATAGATTGTAAAAGAAAGGAAAGTAGACTAAAGAGAACAGATATGGATTGTGTGAAGCAATGTTATAACATTAAATGCGGGTGGCGGACTCTGCGAGGTCTCGTCGCTGGTGTAGCAGTTGTAGAGTCTCAGAGGTTGCGATATCCAGACAAAGGATGGATACGCAGGGTATGGAGAAGCTAAATTAACAACTTGCCTTTTTAACCCTCTTCTATGGCCGTCAGGTGGGAACTCATTTCCAACAATTGCAAATGTTCTCGTATCGAATTAATTAGCCTTTCGAGACTGCAAAACCTTAAATTTCAAGATGGCGCCTGCTTATTTTAAAACCCTGTTCAGTACTTCATTTTTATTTTTAAATATCTCAATTAAAATAAGGTGAACGTCCTAGTCGCTTGTTATAAAAAATGTAATGAATGTTTACTAATCTGTGATTTAAAAAAGCGCGGGAATCGATCACTCGTTAGAATAGAATCGCCATTGATTCGCTTCCCGCCATTAATACTATCCGTGCAGACGTCTATGCGAATTTCTAAACGTGTTAAGACGCCGTAGTAAAATATTGTGATGTATTATTCGCAAATTAAACGATTCAGGGCCAAATAGTCGCGCTACTGGCATACAAATTGGTTCGGGTTTAGCGCGCACCGGCCAGGCCGCGCGCCGACTGTTAATGAATTCAAAATTTACGAACTGCCGGTTACATAATGTGACCTAAACTGTACAGAGTAGCTTTAAATACAAGTAACAAATTAGTAAAATATCTATAATAATCTTCTCGCAGTACAATCGGAGGTTGGTGATCATTTTACCCAGCTAAACTTTGTAGCCTGTCGCCTTAAACAGTGATCTCGTACTAAACCAAGGTGCATACTTTTCAGTCAGTATATTCTTCTACGATAAAATGGGACGTAGTATGTCCTAAAACTGCAACCGGAACAACAGTAAGAGTTATTGCATGGATGGGCCCGCTAAATTGACGCATTATGTCATACTCGTAACCTCACAGAATGTGGTCGTGAAGAAGAAGTAATATTTAGTAATAATAATAATACTTTTTAAAGTGCCTAAGTAGATTCGATGCAAAAAGAGAACCGCCATAGCAACAAGGCACAATACATTCAATTTTTTAAGGAAACCCAATTATCAGCTGTCATCTTTCCCGCCACGCAACTGTCAAGTGTCAACTTCTACTCGATAAAGTAAAGCTATTGAAAATTGATTCGTGATTATTTTGAATAATTATGTCGACAAGAAGAAAATCGAATAAAAAAGCACGATATTAGCACACGCGCGCCCTCAAATTTTAGGATGCTTCTGTATGTGCAGACATGTCTAAAAAAAAAATCGCTTAGGCAACCGCTACATAATAGCCAATTGAACTTTCTCTTATAATCATTACGAATTACAGTTTAAAAGAAGTTTATATTTTGTATTTAATGTAAAAGTAAAACATAAAGCAAAATATTTACATTTATTTATTTATAAAATAAAAAATACATTATCCTAATACATAAACGTAAATGATTGCGACAGTCCAAACGACGTGATGATAAAAAAGAACCTTCAAAAAGCAATTGCAGAGCTGATTTCAAACGAACCTATGATATATTATTAATCTATTTTTTTTATTAATGGCTTACTATTGTCTCTATTTTTATATAATCTATGGCTACGATGTTTTGCAGTGAAAAAAAAATAGCTCGTTGCCCGTCGCGGCGTACGTGTGAGCGTGTAGGCATGTTTTATTTGCGATTCCATCTAGCCGCGACTATTTCATGCCACAAACACAAATACACAAGACTATTACACATGTGTACATATCATTCGGCGTTCTTACACGCGCCGATCATATCTGTCCGTCCATAGACTTATTAAAGCTTTTATGGCCGTTAGACAAATTATTGCGTACATACGTTCACAGATAACAAATAAATGGGGATCGAAGTTTGACATATGTAATAAAAAAAAAAAAACGCCACAGCCTGCCCTCAATTTTTCTAACCACTTCGGTCATAATGGCTAACCATTGACAAATTAAAATTAAACTATCGATTTGCCCGTGCTTTGCACGGGTAACATATGAAATTATGAATATTTCAACATTTTTTTGTTCTATCGGAATGTCGTACCAATTTTTCCAGTGGTAGAGCCTGCAACAACAACACCAGTTGCACGAATATCGACCGGTGAAATACCACGACCTCACAGAAGACATGCGTCAAGTAGAAGTATTTCTGCGTTATGTCTTATGTATCTGTGGTGCCGCAGGCCTGAATCTGGTCCTCTTTCCCTTCCTACCCATTTCTAATAAGAAAAGGATGGGAGAGGAAGGGGATTTAAAGGAGGGGATAGAGAGAAAAAGGAAATATCCTTTTTAGTTTATCCTCTGTACATTAAAGGTATGCAATGTTTCTGCAACTTATTAGCTTGTTGCGGATACCTATGGGAAGTTGTCACTTAATATAACGTGAATCCCTTACTCGTTTGGCACCTTCTATAAATAGAAACAGCACAATACGTTACGTCAAATTTCATAAAATGAACATATAATCATTGAGAATTATACCGTTAACCTTCCGCATGTATCAATCCGTCTTTAGTCTTAAAAATTGTTTGAAAATCCGTTCACTAGTTTTTGAGCTTACCGCGTTCAGACAGAAAGACGCGACGAGGAAACTTTATTGTATATATTTTCATTTAATTAGATGGATACCAAATTATTAATTTTGAGATCAAATAATAACTAATATAGCACAATTGTGCGACAAAATTTAAATTGAAAAAAGTTGTAAAAAGGGTACACCAGAAATCTCCTCGATCGCTTATGTCCGAAACAACTTTGTCCTTTAATTTTAACAACAGCCTTCTGTTGTTCTCGTGTGTTCTTTTGGTGATCCTTTCATATCGCACTCGAGGATGGCCGAGGGGCTTTTAATGGGTATAATCCCACATAATCGTGTCTTTTCCCCAAAGGACAGGATATCTGTAGAAGAATTCCTCCACGATTTCAAAAAAAGGGGTTGCTGTTGTCAGTACGTTATTACAACTACACGGACGGGACATCCTGACCCGATATAGTCACTATTCGAGGACTTACCTTCCCCAACGTTTATCATTCCTTCCATTGATTATGCTGGCAAGATCCTAGTTTCAAGATTCATGCTATTGCAGCTGCTACCACTATATAACAATAAAAACTAGTTTAGATGTGTTCTACTTCTTTTTGTGCACCTGCACCTGTGAACAACACAAAAGTATCTACGAGCCCATATAATCCGACTTTAAGAACACGTTCCCGGCAGTATTATTTAACGATGTTAGAAGAAATTGTTAATTATAAGAATTTAAGATTAAAATAAACGCAGAAAGTGAAAAGACAGGCGTCGTAATAGGAAAACTAAGGTTTACTTGCTTACGTGTGTATTAACTAGGTACTTAATGTTTACCGTGAGTTTGCACTGCCCAAAACATTCACACAGAACATATTGTCATCTCAGTTTTTTTAGAGAGAAAGATAGAGAGAAGCCTTGTATCGTGACAAGTTTATACGCCAGTGGAAGCCCACGGTTATATTAGTAGCACTGAAGCTTATTCCTCATATATGGAAGACTGAAGTGAGTGTTTAAAGCAAATTTAAAATATTTAGCGACTATGGAACGCAGAATGTTGAAGCATAAATGAAAGGCTTTAGTGAAAAATGTTTAATGAATGAAGATTAAATTAAAAATAGTTAAAGAACCAATACTCTGCTCGATTCGAGTGATTAATTTTGTCAAAGAGGCCTATAGTGGAAATAAATTTGTTTTAAAAGATATTTGCTAGATGCTACGACTTTCCAAGTCGAGGCTTCGGTTTGTAACGGTATTTTACCGTAAGTGCTATTCCGTGAAGTACAACACGAATGCTTTTTTTATTTCAATTTTTTTCTAAAGATTTTTTATTAAAATTATGTATGCGACAAACAGCTTTTAATGCTCCTCGATTGAAATAAAATAAAATATGGTTACAATTGTATACCAGACATTGTGTCTGATATACAATTACATACTGATTTATTAATATATATACAAAGTTTAGTACTATTTTTATTAATATCAGAATACTTATAATTAAATTTTCGTTATGAATTTATGAATGAATGTTAAAGCGACCTCTGGTGCCAGTAATGTAAAGTATTGGCAAGTAAAGACAAGGTGATGCTGACGTGTAAATTTAAAGGTTGGGATTGGGATGACGTTTATATAATTTTATGTCATGTGTCAACAGAGTGCGCTACATTTTTTAAATTTATGATTTTCGTACAATTTTTATGATTTTTATAGATTAAAACTCAAGTGTTTCTATCTTAAAACATAAAAAATGCTTTTGCATTTAATAATTGTTGACAATTAAATAATGAAATATTTTTTCTGTCTGGCTGTATCAAATGTTACCAGTGCCTTACATCGCGTTGTAACAACACCTTCACAAAAAACTCAACAAAAAAGTACGAGCAGCCAAGTAAATGGCGTCTAAAGTTGTTTTTTATGCAATTTCTATGTGTTTCTCTTTTACTGTGTGGTTTTAAATGTACACCAAGATCTTAGTAGCTATTTAGTCAAGCGTGTTGTAATCTTATTGTAAAACATTGTTTACTTCGTCGACGTTTCATTCTTTCTATGAAACAATGGCGTCGAACGAACATTTGGAATCCCACGTAAAACTAAGTGAAAATCGTAGTTTATCGGAAGATAATTGTGTATTAAGCAGTGCTGGGGACGCCGGTGAAGGCGTTAAGCGTCGTAGAGTTAGTCAAGATTATAAGAAACTTTGTAAACTGGAAGATGACCCAAGTGTGTCAACCGATTCCACATACGCATCTATTGATTCAAGAGGTAAGAAACCTTAGACCGTCTTATTGCAAAGTATTATAAACCCTTCCATCATGCTGTATGCTTGAATTTGGGACGAATAGCCTGTGCAACATTTTGGTGGGAAAATTGTTAACCTATCAATTTCTATGTTACATCACAGAACTGGAGGTCATAACTGTTTATAAACACATGCCCAATATAATTTAAATATGAATTATTTAATTTACTTATAAGTAACCGATTAGTCAACTACCATACTAAAACTATTCTCCTATTTGATTGCATCAGTACATGACCTTGTTTTATAAAGCACTCACTTTCTATCTGTCATACTACTTCTAATGAAAATCTTAAAATTGTATTGTTTAAATAACATTCCATAATATGCTGATGCATCTCTTCCTGCACCTATTAAACTGTAGCAAGTAGTAAATATAGAAAAAAAAATTATGTAATAAAAATAGATTATTTAAAAAGTATTTAATATATATCGAGGATCGTTCTTAATGGAAATCTATTATCTCTGCCTCTTACTGGCGTGAGCATATATTTATGCATAAATACATACAACCAAAGTTACAAACAAATATTTTCTTGAGTACAGCATGAGAAACCTTGTTTCTTGAGATTTGGTCTTATACTATAGAAACATTCATATCCAAAACAGTTGCAAATGAAAATCTTCTCTAAGCATGGATGATTGAGAGAAACTAAATTTAAAGATATTTTTGTTGTGTGTACACCGACAGTGACCATTGTCAGTTTCTATTCAGAATAGGACTAAACATATTGTCCGAGGTCTCTTTGGTCTTCCATTATATACATTATTTCCAGAAACAATGTATTATTTAATTACTTCATAACCTAACAGTTTGTGCCCGGGATTACCCTGACAAATTTAATAATTGATCATTTATGATCATATCATATAGCATTTAAATTGGTTTAGAACTTTCAGAGTTAAATACAATATAAAGACAAAGAACTGCTAAAAATGTTTTTTGTACTGAAGTGTACTACTAGTAACAGTAAAACTAAATTTAAAGTGTACTTTCATTATTAACAAATGAATAAAAGAATGTCCTTAGTTACTCTACGGACATTTTTTTAAACACTTACTGACAACTTTTTGGAATTTACATATATCAAAATATAACAACATAGGAAAGGTTTATTTAACACTAGAAAGACGTAAAAATAGTCTTACCAAGAAAGATGGCTAAGGATTCGGTAAGTCTTACCAAGAAAGACGGGAAATGATCCATTGCCATATTTTTTTTAATATGTAATGAGCATTTGATTTAAAATATATTTGCAATCTTTACATCACATGTCTTTAATGTTTAAAAGTTAATTTTATTAGTTTATAGCATTGTTTTTAATGACTAACCTTTAAAATAATTTATTTTCAAGTTTGGCAAATATATATTCTCGATTGATTGCATTGTCAACATAATGTTTTTTTACAACATTATTGTTATATTTAGTTAAAGTTACAGTTTATTAAAGTAGAACAGCGGCATCTATTTCTGGTGGTTATGGTTGACTGCTTCAGTGTTGTTGGTACCGAAGCAATGGTAGAAGGTTCCTTCGACATCACTACAGCACAAAAATTAATAATTTCGAAACTATCAAACATAACTTGAAAATGGGTCAAAAACCCCCCACTCGTATTGGAGATTGTAGTAACAATATAACTAAGCAGATAATAATGTTATTTTTTACTAGCTATTACAAAATCATATAAAATTAAAGGTGTTAAAATATTTTGGCAATAATTCCTGTATGGGTAAAAAATTTAGTGAAACCTACAATGATAATTTAGAAGTAAAATTAAACAATATTCAATATTTATCATTCAATCACAACAAAAAAAAATTACTAAAAAAATTGCTTGTCATTTACAAATATGATAAATTATCTAACTAAAAATAAAAAATATGATTAATGTAATATAATGATAAAATATCATTGCAATAATTCAATTATTGGTATATTTTTGTAATATAAATCATTATAAGTTACAGTCAATGTTGTGCATGTCATCAACTGTTGTCGTGTGTTGTCAGTTTATAATCGGTCTAGACCTTTAACCTAATATGCCTAGGCAAATTACAAACTGAACGAATTGTTCGCAATTTGAAACAACATTTCATGACAGTTTATAAACTAAGTCAAATTTTCTAATTGAACTGATACTTTGATTGCATTATTTAAATAATTATAGTCTGGATGCATAAGAAACAGGTTGTTGCATTTGACATGATCAATCAAATTGTCAATGATTCATGTAGTTCACAATTTACTGACAGGTTACAATATGCATAGACCAATTATAAACTGAGTATGTAATGGGTTGGTGAAATACATATTATATATATAATAAATTATTACATTGACTGCAGGTACATCATCAAACTGCAAGTATAGTGATGGTAGAGCAGCCTATTGTTTATATAGATGTGATCCTTAAGACGTTTGTCAAGCATGGCTTTGAATTATAGGATAAAAAATAGCATTATAAGGGAAAGTGTAGAAGTTGATGTTACTTGTTCCAACAAAAAGGTTCCTTAACTCTAGTCATTTTTGCTGATATTGATGATTAGGTGTGATCACATAATATTAGTGCACTTGCTCATTTGCCTACTTCCACTGTAAAAAAATCATACACCATGACTAGTATTTTAACTAAATATATATTTGAGATATATATACACCGAAAAAGTGAAAAACAAAATCTTGTCTTGCCAACATGCAATGGAAGAAAGTATCCTAAAGTTGATAAAATTTTCGAAATCAAAAAACATATACATAAGGAAAAAAACCACAGCTGACAGTTCAGCTTATGCCAGAAATGGACGTGGACACAGTACGAAGATAGGAGGTGGACCCTCCAAATCACTAAATGGGTATGGCCACCAGGCAAACGGAAAGTTGGCAGACAAAGAAAACTGATGTGCTGATGACCTTCAAGTATTTGCAGGCAAAGAATGGATGACTATTGCTGCATGCAAGAAAAATGGAAGATAATGGAGGAGGCTTGTACCCTGAGGGTATCATGCATAACATAAAACTGATAAAATTATACTTAAACTTTATTATGTATGTGTGATAAATAAAGCTATAATAAATTTGATGATTGGATCTATGAAATGTTTCTATGAAAAAATCTTAATCCTACAGAATAAGGAGCAAGATTTTCATGAGCAATATTGAGTAAAATTATTAAAACCTTCATGAGACATTATTAACTAACTGTTTATAAAACGGACAGGCAACAGACTTGAAATATCTTTAATATCTACTATCCTAATGTTATTTGGGGTTAGGTCTACTCATAGAACTTTAGTCTGTTACCACTAGACCCAGGCAGCTTTTTTACCTCATAAAAAAAGCAAAAATATCTCTTTAAATATAATTTTAATGCATGTATGGTACATATTGTTTTCTTTGATTTGTTTCAGGTCAAAAGCGCAAGTGCAGTGAAGATTCACAAGAGGTATGTGTATGGGGAGAAAATTCGAAACCACCTAAACTCAGCAAAATATGGCCAGTATTTGATTCTGGAGGATATGGAGATGCTGCAATGCTAACGCTCCATGTCATGCAGAAAACACCGAACATTGTCAACCCGCTGCTTTTTCATCAAGAGAAAGATTACAGCTTACTAGAGATCAACTCGAAGCCATTGACGGAAGACTGGTTTGGTGGCATCAATGCGTCCTGGAAGCAGACAACATTGAATCATTGTATACCACGTGATGACGTTACCAAACGCATCTTCTCATCAGTGACACGCCAATTGAAGATAATCAATGCGCACTTCCAAAAGTCTATGCCCAGATACAAGTACCCTAGAGTGACTAGGTCAAACATCCTTCTAGAACATACCAATCTACGACGTCCGGCTACACACTTTGGCTTAGCCCTTAGAGCGATCAAGTTCCAAACGACACCGAGAAGGGAACTACCGTGCTACGGTAATCTCGAACTTCCTTTGAAGATTAAGCCAGGGAAAGCCTCTACGTCACAAGTCTTCCCCGCTATTTGTACTGGTATTAAAACGGACCCGGATAAAGTGAAAAGTGAAGTGAAAGTGAAAGTTGAACATGATAAAGTAAAATTAGACAGAGAAAGAGAGAAAGTGAAAGAGAAGGACAGGGATAAGGACAGGTGAGTTTTAGCATACTTAAGTAATCTGTAACTTTATTTATTAATGTTTGGTTAGCTCAGTAGCTTCGATGTTTACTTTAAAAGCTCTGTCATCACTATGCTATGGCAACGTCTACGTATCCAAAGGTTAATATCGGAATGTATGGTAGGTAACTCACGTGGCCACGGTGTGACGACGTCGTCAGTTTGTAAGCGTGACCATGACATACGACTTCTACGTAGCGACTGGATATTCTGGATGCTTGGCGACGCTGTCACTAACTATAGGTGGTTCCACTGGCGTATAAACTTGTCCCGATACAAGGCTTCTCTCTATCTTCCTTTCTAAAGAAACTGAGATGACGATATGTTTTGTGTGAATGTTTTCGGCAGTGTTAACCTAAGGTTAAATATACGCATGCAGTACAACATGCAGCTTGCCTCACTCACTACGTATACCCACATATTGCATGCCCTATGGAGTAACTGTTGATACCTATTTCATGCCTATAGCAGTGTACACAGTTTTGCAATCATTGAATTTATTATTATTATTATACGTCGCCAATGGTCCGCAAGAGTTTAATATTGATGGAGATGAACTAATGGATGACTCCATACCTTTGTGATCAATAAATATTACAGATAGTTAAACTTTAATGTGGATGAGATCATTATGCCATGGCTTTGCTAATAGAGCAGAGCATGTATGCCAAAAATTATGTTGTACAAGCATAGCACAATCGGCTTATATTTTAGCCAATCTCTAGTTGTAGTTAATGCATCTCTCACTCATTCGCTTGTTGCTGGTGTTTATGGGTAGCGGTCACTTAATATCAGGTGAACCGTTTATTTACCTACTAACTTCTATAAAAAAAAATAAACAACATGCATCCGAACTATATGAACTCTTCCATCTGTTCCACTTCTTTACTGTTAATGTTTATTTCAATTACTGTCTTACTTTCTTCTCTTTTAACCACTACTTTCGTATTGTCTTCATACCTTCATATGAATCATTCATACAAGAAGAAGTGAGAGAGGTATGCCAGGATTGTGCCAAATAGAAATCTGTATCTCTGCCTACTCCTTTGGGCTGTGTAGTCACAGAAGAATTATGTTAAAAGTGAAAACTACGATATAACAGTAGTGTACTACTTTTAAGTACTTTAGTGTCATAGTGCCATATATGCTCAGCATCATACACTCTGTGACAAGAACCCATAAGTTTACTCCTACCAAAAATCACTCAATGCCGCTAGAGAAGTTAGATGTTGTTTTTACGTTCAAAATAACTTATATAATGGAAAATTTATAGTACTTTTGATCCTTAACATTTAAACTAGTTATACTATTGTAAAAAGAAAACTACAATTGTCAGACCATTGTCAATAAATGTCAACAATGGTACAATTTAACCAACCTAATAATATGGTATTTGTTATCTTACCAGTTTTAATAAGAATACAAAACAAATAAATAAACTGTAGCCTTGAGGTTGTGCAAAATCTTTATAAGCAAATATCACAAGTTGTTATTACATATTGTCTTAAGTAATTCATTGAACATATAAAATTGTGTTTGGTGTTTATGGCAGTACAATGCTGTGAGTTAACTAGTAGTATGTATCTCACCCACAAGTTGTGGACTTCATCAGTTTACAATTGGACTAGGCATATTATAAACAGCAAATTGTAAATTGAATGATTCATTATTTTTCGTCATTTCTTAACAGTTTATAAGCCACACTAGTCATTGTTCATACAACAAAATATGTTGCATGAATGGGCCGGCTTAACCGGTGATATACCTAAACTCCCAGAAGACGGGCGTGAAGTAGAAGTGTTTCGTAGGTTGAATGAGGTGCGGGGACCTAATTCTACTCTATCCTTTTCCATCTCTTTTTCATAAGGAAAAAATGAAAAGGGGAAAAGGATTTGACGGAGAAGAGAATGGAGAGGAAAAGGAAATATTCTTTTTACTGTTTAAAGGAAGACAACGCAACAACTCATTACCTTTTGTGCCTATGGGTAGCGGTTACTTGTTACCGGGTTTATCGCTAGCTCGTTTGCTACCTTCTATAAAAAAAATTGTTGCCCGACAACTACAGACGCAGACAGATATAGTGCCTCTCAAATGTCTGTAGTGATCCTGTCCCTTTGGTGCTTTACGTACACGACTAATTATACTCGATTACAAATGGCGCTGGACGCGTGTTTTTGCTATCGAAGTAAAATAAGTAAAATGTTGCGAGACACAACAACAAGCGTCATATAAATTGAGTGTTGCGTGTCACGTTGCTGGACAAATGTTCCCAAGTGTATCCGGGGCTACTATCACTTTGCCGCCTATTCATTTCTCTAATATTCTTCTTCTACCTTAATGTTTTTCTTTTTCTTTTCGAGTAAGTACTCGACGATAGAGAAAAACATTAGACTCGATCTAGACTGCTTTTGACAGTTATCATTGTACGTTTAATTTAGTTTTTAATTAAAACATAAAAAGCAAGAAACCGAGTTCATTACACGCTTCACTGACATTACAAATAATGACATTTTCCTCCTTTATTTAGATTAGACTGAATAGTGTTTTGCAAAATTTCCTTATGTTAAAATTTCCCACGATTCGAACAATCCATTGAAATCCGGCAATCCTAAAGGAAAACGCGTCATTATGAACTAAATATTTTTTTTAAGGTGGTAAACGATACAACATACTACACATAGACATCTACATCAGGGGTACGCACGAATGGATAGTGATCCAATATTGTCCCTGTTTGTTTTTGTTGATTGTGACTTGTTGACGACTTGTTGTACCCTTATCGATACTCCGGGGAAGAATACAAACCTAATGATATCTCTCTTTAAAATCGGTCATACATAAGCGCGAAGCTTAGATCAGTCAGATCAAATCAACATAGAATTTACAACGGGAATACGAGCATACAATATATGAATATAAAATCAATTTGTCGGCATGATGTCAGAGCTTATGGGGCGCGGCGGCGCTTGATAAACTCTCTTGAATGGATTTCTATGACTTGTATGTATGTGCATGTACCGGACGTTGTGTGACGCATATGAGGATAAAGTGAGCCGAGAATCGTACGATAATTGCATTTAGCAGATTATTCGATGATGATATCCAAATGTAATAAAAATAAAAACAGGCCAATTGCGAGTCGGATCCGCGCACGAAGGGTTGCGTCATTATATATAAAAAATTACGTTTGTTGTGGGATTGATATGGGGTATTTGTTGTTATAGCGGCAACAGAAATACATAATCTGTGAAAATTTCAACTGTAACTATCACGGTTCATGAGATACAGCCTGGGGACGGACGGACAGAGGAGCCTCAGTAATAGGGTCCCGTTTTACCCTTTAGGTACGGAACCCTAAAAAAGCTCGTATGTACTTTGTACGGACGTAAGAAGTTATACTTCTTTAACGTAACAGAACAAAAATTACTAAAATATTATCCCGTGTGCATTACTCTTTGTTGGTGAAAATAATTTAAATGCAATTTATAGCGATTTAATTAAATAACTTGGAATTATAGGTAAATTTTAAATAATTGTTATTGATTGCCATGGTGACACCATGAAGATGGTGTCGCGCATAGTAACAATTAATTCTCCCAAACGCACCAAAAGAAAATATAGCTTCAGTAATCTCTCAAACCTTTTATTCCTACGAGATAGATGATAAATACACTACAATTAGTATTTAACTTTTGAACGGTGTCACTGAAATGTCGCTTAAATTCAGGATAGAATTGAAGACACGTTTTATGGACAATATATACTGGTCGGTCGTTATCATCCGTCATTCAGTCGACAGTTTAACCATTAAAAACATATATAATTAATACATAATGTACTCCATATAATTAATAATATTTATATATAAACTATGAATGTAGATTTTTTAAAATAATGTATGAATGTAGAAGCGAGAGGGGTGTACCAGGATCGCACCAAATGGAAATCCATGATCTCTGCCTAGTCCCCTGGGGTACGAGCGTGAGCGCATATTTTATTTATCATAAATAAAATCGGTAAATCATATCGTTTCCCTGACCTCGAAATCGTAGTTTAAGTAGTTGGGAGCTACTTTTGCGCAACTCCACGACTAGCGCGTATTTTGGCGTGTGGACGGGACATTGGAGCACTCCAGCCAGTCTAGCTCCCCGAAGAACTCTAGCAACCCTTTTATGTATGCGCTGAAGTCGTAAGAAATGATTGTAAATATACTGGGGCATTCACTTACGGCCATCTGATCCCAAACTAAGCAGAGCTTGTGCTATGGAAACCAGATAACTGATATACTACATATACTACTTTTCTTTTCTAAATACATACTTAAATAGATATACATTGATAAAATTTTAAACAACCTGTCTGTCTGTCCGGGAATAGAAATGGCACAAACGTGAAACTTGTTCTATTATTGAAGCTACTTCCACTCAAGGGCCGTCCCTTGACAGCTCTATGTTTAAGGTAAAGTACGTAAGCAGAAATATCTCGTATGTGATCCATATATATTTCCAGTAATGCATATTAAATTATATGACTGCGTATCAACTTTCGATTTAAAGATAGTATGTCACTAATCTGATTGATATAAGCTCTCCTGGGAAGTCCCCTGCTAACACTGTCACTGACTGCAACATACCGTACCTTTCTCAATTCTAGTCAAGATGTTCACTAAGCTACACTTTTCCTGAGGTGTGCCAGAATCATGCGACATGGAAATCCACGATCTCTGCCTACCCCTCTGGGTTACGGGCTTGAATGCATATATATTTTCACTGTTTCATTCAAATCTCTGGGGCCAATACGGTTAAATAAACAACCAAATTAAGTTGAACCCTTGCCTCACTCGCCGTTAGTGATTCTATGGGTCAAGTTTAAGTGGACGTTACACACAACGCTAACTTTAATCCTAACTTTCAGAGTCACGCCTGTTAGCATTTCGTATTAATATATTTATAGCACGCTTCCTATGTCTTCAGATCGCACTCCTCGCGCCACTCGTCCTGCCAGCAGTGCAGGCGGCGCGCCCGCGTCAAGCGGTGCTCCATCGGTGTGCAGTGCCGCAGGGAGAGGTCGGCGCCTGTCCTGGGACCTAGGGGACCCTGCGTTGATATCAAGGGACTCAAGTATCACAGGTAAGAGTTGTATAATGGAAGTAAAACATTGGGATAATAGAGGTCTATAATATCGGGTTTCATACAAGTGATTAACTCACAACATACATATGTTAGGGAATGATTAGATTTGCATGGAAATTTTTTAAACCTCTCCTCCGACCTTAACTGGGAGCTAAGGACTCTAGGGAATTGTTCCTGTTTTAACGTATTTTAAATTGAATATTTTTAAACTGTATTGTAAATGGAAACTAAATTGATTTTTTAAAATTGTAAATGTATATAGAGAATATTTTAACAAAATGCTAATAAAGAAACTATTGAAAAACTCATTTACCCAGCGGACAAGGTCCCTGATTCGACATGTTAGGGGTGAACGAGAGGGCGGCATAGAGCCGCCCACAAAAAAAAAAGGACTCTAGGGTGATATGGATATATAAGCCAATTGGATCGTATTGCAGTTAGTCTGCGTCGAGAGCAACCACAAGCGTGTCGTATCGTACTACCCGAGGTATAAGATTTTTTATCAGGCTTGAAAATAATCTCATACCTTATGTGAGTATGAAAGATATTTAGTATATTTCAATTATTTTCCCAAACATGCTAATAAATCATGCTTTGGATGGCTCCCTGGTCATATGTAGGTGAAGAAAGAGAGAGCAAACTGGTTTTGCCGCGAGAGCGATAAGAATGCTTTAGGTTATGGCACAAGTAGATATTAGAATTATAGCTATCTCTTGTTTCTTACCTTTTATTCAACAAGACTTAGACTTTTACAGTGGTAGAGCCCGCAACAACAACATCTGTTGCACGAACGGGCCGGCTCAACCGGTGAAATACCACAACCTTACAGAAAACAGGCGTTAAGTAGAAGTACTCTGCGTTTGGTCTGATGTGTGACGGCCTAAATTCAGTCCTCTTCCCCTTTCCACCCTTTCCTCATAAGGATAGGATGGGAACGGGACGTGCATTGGACGGGGAAAAGGATTAACGGGGAAAAGGAAATATCCTTATTCCGTCTATGCCCTCCTCTGTCCATTAAAGGTAGGCAACGCATCTGCAACACATTTGCTTGTTGCGGATATTTTATTGTCTATGGGTAGCGGTCACTTACCATCAGGTGATCCGCTTGCTCCTTTGCCACCTTCTTCCATAAAAAAAAAAACTTGTCAATGTGTGTAGGTTGATAGTACGCGGAACGAGGAGCAGATTTCAACGCAAACTATTATGAATGTAACATATCTATACTATAAAATATCTTTAATTTATATTATTAACTATGTATACTAAACTTGTTGAGTTTGGTTTGGTTCTTGTAATTTCTCTCTTTTTTGTTTACAAAAATATATTCCTTCAGGTTAATGCGAGTGGAGACGCATCCGAACGGCGGCGCTAGTGTCGTGTACCTGTACCAGCACGACGTGGACATGCTCAGCGAAAACCAGCAAGAGTCGCTAGCTAAGGAGTTTCTGAAGGTAGAAGATTTAGTTTTTAACAATGCAAATTCAACATATAAACAAGATGAAAAATGAATTTTAGGAACTGGGGTTCTCTTTACTTTGTATACAGTAATTAAGGCATAAAACTTGGTTGGCAAGTTTTCATGAAAATAATATAACGATAGGTTTAAGTACAGACAGGTATTCTTTGGGTTGCGGATCTCTAACTGTTGTAGAGCCCGCAACAACAACGTTGCACGAATGGGTCGCCTCCGGTGACGTACCACAACCTCACAGAAGGCAGGCGTGAAGTAGAAGTATTACTGCGTTTCGTTTTATTAGTTAGGTGCTGGACTTAATTCTGGTTTCGTCTTCCATTCCTTTTTTAATAGGTAAATGGAAGAGGATTTGACGTGGGAGGGGATGGAAAGGCAAAGAAAAAATGTATATTCTTCTTCTTCTGTCCATAAAAGGTAGGCAACGTATCTGCAAGTCATCAGCATGTTGCAGATACCTATGGGTCACTTAATATCATACTTATAATCATGGTAAGACGGTAAGAAAATTCTGGATGTGATAAGCAAAACTAGTACTAGATTGTTATAGGGTCATTTCACTCTGGTGGTAATTTTTGTTCATCTATGAGTGCACTCACTAAATCAGACTCACCTCTACAGCTGGTATTCTCGGAAGACAGCAATGGTTGGGCTCAGTTTGTGTGCGGAGTGGTGCGGGGCGCCGCCGCCCGCCTGCCCTGTCTACTGCAGTACCTGGCTGAGAGACATCCCGCGCTCACAGTCAAAGCTGGCGTACTCGCACGCGCCTCTGATATAGAGACCACAACCATCAGCAGATACTACCAACAGGTGAGTGGACACAATGAAAGGGTCGACTGGACCGGTCAACTATCAGGACCTTACAGGAGACAGTAGTTTAATGTAAATTCATTTCGCCTGACCACCGAGGTCCTTGAGACCCTATTCCAATCGTCTCCGTCTCCTTCTCTTCCCACATTTGGTTTTTGTGGATGCCTATGGGTAGCAGGCACAGGTAAACTGCTTACTCATCTGTCTCCATAAAAATATGGTGAGTGAGATAGTGAAAGAGTAATGCAGAAGGAATGGAGGGGTTACAAGAATTTATAAAAACAAAGTATTAATTCAGGGGTTTAGAATCAGCATTTGTTATTTCCTGTACCGTGTTCAGAACTACAGCAATTCTTTTTTGTTTCTTTCTTTCCCCAGGTGCAGCAGACGTACGCGGCGGGCACGTTCCGGTGCGGGCCGCTGCACCAGATCTCGCTGGTGGGCACGGTGCACGAGGAGGTCGGCGGCTACTTCCCCGACATGCTCTCCTTGTTGTCACAATGCCCCTTCCTCAAGCTGGTCAGTTTAGTTCTTTAAACAAGTCATAAGTTTTACAAGGAGGAGGAGGAATAGCAACAAATATGACGTGATGTTAAGTGAACTATTGTCATTCCATACGCATTCCCGGCGCCATTTCCCGTCGCACTGGATGGCCACGGAAGGTGTTTAGGGAGTAAAATGTTACATAACACTGGTAACCTAAGAAGGGATTACAATACAGATCTGAACAGTCAGATTAGTTGCGATACGTTGCTACATTACGGAGAGCAAAGAAATAGATAAGAAAAAGGTATAGGGAGGGGTTTTTTGGGTTATTAGTATGTATATGATATATACCTTTAGAATTTGTAAGGAATTGAACCAATGAAATAAATATTTTGCAGACGATGCCGTGGGGCCCCATGGCGGCAGTGGAGATGGAACCTCAGGAGTCAAACGATGGTCCCATTTTGTGGATCCGGCCGGGCGAGCAGCTGGTACCCACAGCTGAATTAGGCAAGAGCCCCATCAAAAAGAGACGGTTCGATCAGTTGTAATTTATCACTGATAAGGGACTCTCAGCGACCTTTGAATAATGTTACTCTGTTAATGTATGAATTAGGGATAGACCACAGTCCCACCTGATGCTATTAAACTTAAAAGTAGTCGAAAGATGGTACGCACTGGTTTAGGTACAGACTATTCACTCTTCTCTTGAAGGTACCACTTCTTAGGACAGAAACACTGACGCTGGCTACTTGTTTCAATCCTTTGCATGATGAAAAAGATAAAATAGAGAAGCGGGACATAACTTGTCCAACTTAGAGCTGTTTACGAGCTTGGTGACATAAAGTCTGGTAATAACACCAACCAATGTTCCTGAGGGAGCCCTCGAGCTTCGTTACTATTAAATAGATTTAATCTAAGTGCTCTCCGGTTCTACCTCTTCAAGCAAAATGTAGCTGTAGATGCCTTCTCGAGGCAGGTATATTCAGAGTAGACCTAAATGTTCCTTTTTATCAGCTTTAGTTTAGGCACACAGGTAACCAGATCAATCCATAACTAACTCTTTGTATATATTTTCTGTAGAAGAAGGTGGCAAACTAGCAAGCCTCCATCTGATTTTAAAAGACCGCTACCCATAGGCATCTGCGGGACATGGATCATTCCAGTCAGCCTAGCTCCCCTAAGGACTCCAACCCATTATTATTGCTGACGATCACCGGGAGTGATCCCGGAATGCCGAGATTCCTACCTGTAATGGACAGAGGAGGAAAATATTAACTCTTTCATATCTTGAATAATGTGGATGTAGGAGAAATAATAAATGGATACTCGGACAGAAATCAATCATTATATTGTTCCTTAAATTTCACAGAACCGGCATCAATGAGCTTCGCAATCTGCAATACTTACCGCGATGGAGCGAGGCCCGCGAGTTTCTGTTCGAAGACCGGACGCGCGCTCATGCAGACCACGTGGGCCACGGTCTGGACCGGATCACGACCGCCGCTGTTGGTATGTAAATCAAATATAATTTGATGTTTGTAGAGAAAACTCTCTTGTCCAAAAGCGTTATCCCTCCTCATTACCATTCTTTTGTTATCTTCATCTTGGTTATTACATTAATATGCCCTAAGGGGTGAGAACGCACCTATCCACATGCTACCCATGTGACCACAGGTTACCCATAGACGAATGTAACCCCAGGTTACCCATAGCCGATAGTCACATAACATCATGTGAGCTTTTCTTGCTTGCATCTCTTTCCATATATTACATTTCTACAGGCACAAATATTACTAGCTAAGATATTGTTTGGATTGTGTTAATTAAGGTAATATGTGTCCTAAATAAATAAAATCACCGCTCACCGACGGTATAGACGTTTAGAAGCAAGAGTTATGTCGTCATCAATGACGTCATTACAGCGTTCGTGAGCGCTAACTCCGCCGAACCTAACAGAATGTGCTTAATAAATTTGTGAGCGTCCATATAAACGCAGCCTTATTCTAATGTATTTCTAAAAATACAGGAGTGTTAAAAGCGATCCACTGCAACGACGATGGTGATCGAGGGCGGATCACCAAGGATGTGGTGGCGTTCCACGCAGCGGACTTCAACAAGCTGGTACAGTTGCTACAACTCGACCTGTACGAGCCGCCCATCTCGCAGTGCGTCACGTGGTGAGTGTAAAGGAAACTTAATACCTGTATTTTAATCAACCTCTGGATGTACCTTACCCTAATCCCCTACATACGAAGGGTTAGAATCCAAGACTGGCAACTAGCGTCGTCAACGTTTACACATACGGTCTCCATCCTTTCATAGTTGACATTTCAACCTTCAACCTTTTGTTATGGAAGAAGGTGATGAATGAGCGAGCGGTTCACCCGATGTCCAGTGACCGCTACCCATAGATATCCGCAACAAGCAAACGCGACAGGAAATAGGATATTTTTTCCCTATTCATTCCCTCCCCCGTCCCACCTTCTTCCCCTTTTAGGAATAGTTGGCAAGGCAAAGTAGAAGACTTTGTGTTGTTATTAACTATTTGTATTGTGTTTGTCAGGTTGGAAGAGGCGAAACTGAACCAGCTACGGCGCGAAGGTGTGCGCTACTCGCGGTTGCCGCTGTGCTCTGATGATGTGTACTTCCTGCCGCGCAACATCATACACCAGTTCCGCACCGTCTCTGCGGTCACCTCCGTCGGTGAGCGCACATCGTATACACAAACATACACATACAACTATCCGCGTACGCAAGTACGTAACCACGTACGTGAGTAAACGCATACGCAATCGAGTGCTTTAAAAGTAGTCACAACAATCATCAACATCAGCGGTGGAGGCAGTCCATTCGTGTGCTGCACCGGTGAAATACCACGACCTCACAGAAGACATGCGAGAAGTATATATATAACAAGTATTCTGTGTTTCGTCTGATAAGAGAGGTGCCGGAGGCCTAATTGTAATCCTATTCCCTTTCTCATTTTTTCTGTTTTTTTCCATCTTCTGCCCATTGAAGGTAGCCACCGCATCAGCAACTCATTAGCTTATTACAGATATGTATGGGTAGCGATCACTTAATATCGGGTGAATTGCTTGTTTATTTGCTACCTCATACTATTAAAAAGGGCACCTACAATCACCCATGTACATACACATGCGTACGTTGCAATGCACTCTTACATTACGTGCAAATTGATTCGCATATTATCATCATCTGCGTGTTCCACATTAGAAGTTGCAAATGACTTGGTCAAGTTTCGTGATCTGTTTTCATTTGGGCTAATGGCGTTGTAGCAAAACGAGAAGGTTTAAGATAGATAGGGAACGGGTATAGGTATAGATTGTCTGCCTCACAGTGATATTCTGTGATGGTACATCAGAACTATCCAATAAACCACCACCATTATGTCAATCATTTGATACATAATATTGAAAAAAGTAATAGCACTCCTTACTTACCGGCAAGTTAAGCAAGGGCTCAGTCTAATTTGGTTTTTAATTTGATTTAACGGTGGCCCCAGATTTAGCTTGGCAACCCCTATGTAACATATCGCAACGATTATACTCAAAAATAAATTTTCAGCGTGGCACCTGCGACTGAAGCAGTACTATCCGTCATCGGAGGCGTCGTCTCCGGCAGAGGAGCGGCCCGCTGCCGACCCGCCGCCTCACGTCGACACAGGTGGGCCATTACATTCACATTCATATAGTCTACATCAGGAAATTCGCTACTGGTCTTCTTGAGATGTAACAGCGTCTTTCAGAGTCTGCTCAGAGACATTCAGCTAAAGTGTAATGGAAAGTTCGATGTCTAGTATTGTAAGTAGGTTCGTAGAATAAGCACCATGGATAAAAAGAGATATCTCAATAATAGTTTTTAATGTTTTTCACTCACTGCCTACTGTGTTATAAAATGTGGGCGCAGTATTTCGCTCTCTCCCAACTCATAGGTCTTATGGGCGGGCGTAATGCTGCGCATTATTGCTATCAATAAGCGGTAATGGACCGTGTACGTGCGGTGCGATTCCATTGTGACTCACTCCTTTTTATCGATAACGACGTTGCGCCCGCGCAAAATTCTCACCCCTCTAGCCTTACTATGATTTATGACCCTATATACACTATTGAGTTGATACATAGGGCTAAAATAAAAAAAATCAACGCGACATCATTTTGTAACAAACGTTTTGTGTCTTATAATAATTAGTAAACAAAGTCAACATAAAGTTAATTATATTAATTTGAATTATTAGATTACATTTAAATATGTTGTCAAATAATTTTAAAGCCCACCTGTCTACACTTAATAGTACTTTATTACTTATTTATGTTTTTTTCACAGAACCAAAAAAATCATCAACAACAAAACACAAAAGCGGCGTTATAGAAATGCGAGCACTAAGCGCGAAGTATAAAGACAAACCCACTTTGAAGTTGTCAGAGAGAAAGAGTACAGAGGTGCAAACCAAAATAGAAAAGCATCTAGACGATAAGAAGGAAAAGAAGAGTGAATCTAAGCACGAGAGGTCGGACAAAACAGAGCAGAAGATAGAGAAAAGCAGCTCACATAGACACAGGGACAGCGAGAAACATCGCTCCGATAAATCATCAGAGAAATCAGAAACAAAAGCAGTTGAAATTAAAACTGAAAAAGGTGAAATTAGGGCAGCTGTGAAGTCTGAAACGAGAACATCCGCCAAACCTGAAGTTAAGACGGAAAAGATTGAAGATGCAGACAAAACTCACAAACAGATAGAAACGGTGGATGCAGTATTACCCGATAAAGTGAATAGATTGGAGAAAGTGGAAAATCAATTAAATGAAAAAGTTGACAGTAAGATAGACATTTTAGATAATAAAGCTGAGAAATCAGTCGAAAAGTTTGATACAACAATTGATAAGTCTGAGAGTAGGGATAAATCAAATATCAAATCAGATAAAAGTGAGAGTAGAATGTCGGATAAATGCGAAAAACTAACAAAAACTCAACAAGAAACTGAAAAGACGGACAAGCTAGATAAAAGCGACAGTAAATCAACAGAGAAACCGGAAAGTAGATCATCAGATAAATCTGATAGCAAACTGCCAGATAAATCGGATTCTAGATTATTCGACAAATCAGACAGTAGGTCGTCGGATAAAGAAGAGAGTAAATCAGATAAAACAACTGATAAACTTGAAACAAAGCCAGAGAAATCAGAAGTCAAGTGTGACAAAGAGAGCCGGTCAAACAAATCGGAACATAGGAAACATTCATCGTCAAGGTCTCACAAATCTCATCGAGACCACAAGGACCGGTCTCACAGAGACCACAAGAGGGAACACAGAAGTGACGACCGCAAGTGTTCGGAGAGGCACAAAGATCGAGACACTAAAGTGGATGCTAAGCTTCTTAGTGCAAAGCTCCAGGAGATAGTGCATCGTCCACCTGATTAGTGCTAAGTGTTCTCGATAATGTAATGCGGAGTGCAGTGCTGGATAACTTTCAAGTTAGTGCGAGTGTGTTATGTGTAGCAAAGAATTCTGGACTTGGGGTAAGTCGATTGAGTATATCAATGCCTTATTGGTTTTATTGTTAAACCCTATTGATGAGTTATTTTTAGTATAATGATAATGATGAAAGTAAAATTGTACTTTATTATTGAGAGTTAAATGCATAACAATGCAAAATATGATTGTGATTTAGTAGATTTATTTACAATTGATTTGAAAAGAAAAAAAAACTTAGCATTGATTTGTACATATACAGGGTGTGGAGAAATAACGTGTACAATGGAAGACCACATATTTCTCGACCTATATCCTTAATCTTTACGTCTGTTCGCTTAGAACTTTCAAACTATGGAACAGATTTTAATTAAATATCTTTTAAGGATAACTTACTATACCCATTATAAGTTCTAAAATAATGGACACATACAATGCGCTACTTGAAAAGCCATTTACATGGATACAGAATCCATATCAACTTAAATATGTTACTTGCCTTAAGCATTTCATGCACACTATGATAATCCTTTACACCATATAAATTAAATGATTATAATATAATTTCCTTGGTAGGTTAATTTACTTCCAATCTACCATTTAAGTGACTAGATCACAGCCAAGTTTTAATGAAAATTTATAAGTGTTAACTTTGCTTCAGCTCCCTGGTATTAACAATATATTGTTTTGTACGGAAACCATTTGCCAAATTAAAATTTTACAAGACGGCGCAAATTACAGTAGGTATTCAGGATAGTATGGGCAGTGATTATACAGAGGGTTACAAAAATATAATTAGATAGACACTCTAGCGCCCAAACTAAGTAACTTAAGTAAAGTATGCTGTAGAAAATCTTCATATTTTTGTCTAAGTAATCTGTGGTATTCTGTTGTAAAGGTTATTTACGAACACCTGTATTTGACAGCGATAAAGTTTTGATTTATATAATTGATTGCGATAGTCGACCTTATACCGCCTATAATAAAGTCTACAATTCTTGTGTCCACTCATCACTCGCACCGTGCCCTTGAAATTCGTACCATAGAGTAAATTCCTTGTAAATAAATAGGGTAAGGTGTGTCTCGTAGAGGCTACGCGAGATTGATGGTTGTAAGCGCAGTTTTAGATTACGTCTAGAGTTAGAATTCAAGGTTTAATTATCATAAAAAACATCTTTACTGGCCCTTATAACATCCGTACATCCCAAAAGATACCAAATCTTGTCTGTGATTTGGGCAAAGTTAGGAAAATCAAGTAGATGAAGGTGGTGGTGAACTAATTTTTCTGGCGATTATGGAGGGAGGGAGTCACCCAGCAATGGATGTCTTATGACTTATGATAATATAAAAAGTGATGGACGAGTGGCTTTGATTCCCAGTGCATAATCATAATCTTTGTCAGACCACATCTGTCACCTAATTAGTGATAGACAATAGATCTATCTATCTAATTAGTTTAGTAAAATGCACAGGACAATCTGCAAACGCAGGGTGACATTGACTTCAAAGCTCTATATGTGAAATGAAAATGTTGATTTAAACCACAAGTCCTTCAAGAAAAGAGTGTACTCCTTTTTTAAACATCTGCAGTTACTCTGGTATTGCGATGAGAGTCTGTGATTACTTATGGCGACCTGTTGCTTATTTGTAAATTATATATTTGGGTAAATTAATGTCTTGTAAATAATTAGAACCGCTACATAAAAGTCATGTGGAAGATTCATAGTTGTTATGTTCGGTTTATCTGTTGCTTTTCTGAACGAACGGACACCAAGCTGTTAACATTACCACGTTTTATTATTGCTAAGTTCAAATTATATCACTCCATAGTGATCTCATATAAACTTTACACAAAATGTTTGGTGAAGTAGCTCGGTTTATAATGATTATTTATAATGAAGCCATTTTTTTTGTAAATAAAGTACCAATAAATTATTTTGATTATCAAAATTTCGTAGTAATACGAACTGTTAGATAAATGATCTCGTCACGTTTCTAAAACTGCGCTGTGAATGTGATCATGTAAAAGAGTTTTAACGAAACACGAAAAGTTATAATAAAATAAATTTTAAGAGGGTAAATGATATGAAACAGTTCACGCATATTTCTAAAGAATTGCACTAAGATTAAAAAAGTTTTATTCTGATAGGTTAGCCTGAAGTAGACATGTTATTTTTGTGATTTGTTTTCTTTTTCATTAATTTATTATGTCCCTTGTAAGGTAACAGTGATGTTGAATCAAAATGTCTTGCAAAAAATAATTTATAGTTGTAAAATATTTTTTTTTAACATTACCGTGGGTTCACACTGCCGAAAACATTCAAATAAAACTTATTGCCATCTCAGTTTTTTAGAGAGGAAGCTAGTATGATTTTACGCCAGTGGAAGCCCACGGTAATACCAAATTGTAATTTTTTTTGTAGTAAAAACAATTTTGATATCTGAATTTTGCATTTTATTATTAAATTGACAAATATGTTTCCGTATATAAATAAATCCAACAGAATCATCATTTTTAATTGATTATTTTTTTTAATTGCATCATATTATTTTGGTGGATAAAATCAAGACTGGTCATGTTCATTGAATGTCGATATTTTTTTTATTTAATCTAATTTGGTATTGATAATGACTCGGTTGCTACTTAGTTGCTGAATGGACGTCATTAAAAATAATATTTTCGATACGAGAATGTGTCACAGAAATTTCGAGGTTCGGTGGACTTAACATGACATTTAACAATAAATTTGATATAAACTAATTTATTAATCAGTTGTTACTTTAGTCTTGGCTACATTTTTATCACTTTTAAGAATCCTTTAATTTCAAAAATCTCACTGTTCAACTGTCACTAAAACTAAAACTAAATTATAAAATTATTGTATCTCTGTATACATTTATTTTTGATGTTTTTTTGTGTACGAGTGGGTCTCCAGATGATTTAGATTAACAATTGGACTCGATAGGTGGCGCTGCGATAGGATTTTTCTTAATGCATAACGAAAAAATGGTAGCTAAACCCACTAATAGCAGGCCAGCCAACATTTATAATGTTCAAATGCTGATCATAGCTGAAATGCAGTGTGCATTTCATACATTGCCGAATATTTTTTTTTTTCTAAAATATGCATATCTTTGGAATGTAAAGAAATATACTTTTTGAATGTTTTGACATTCCATTATATGTTTGTCTTAAATAATATCAATTGTTGTGTGATAATTCACAATTAAAATTTTAATTGGTGTATCAATACATTCAGGTTGACTAAGGCTAAATTATAAATAACATATTTAGCCAGCATTAAATTACCTTGTTTTGGTTTAAACTATATAAATTTAAATTAAACTATATTTTCATTTTTACCTTGCTTTAAAATTTAAAGAGGGTCAAGCCCCCACATCCAGACCGCTACTTAATTGCTTACACAAAAAAATATGAAGGATCAATATGTTAT
>JWHW01035730.1:606838-621222 GCA_000931545.1 Papilio glaucus | reverse complement strand
GTAGGACTTCCAACACTAGACTAACTTGACTGGTATTTCCTTGTGTCTTTTTCCTCCTTCATAATTTAATTTCCCCATTCATGTTTAATATTGTCAAATAAAATTGTCTATTCTGTTCATAATCAATGCTCATTATTATCCTTCGTAATTTATTTTGTAACGTACATAAATGTAATAAATATTATCAAATATCAAGAATATTGAATTCAACTATAACCTGCAAGGAATGTGGAGTCAGTAGGAGTGCGGTGAAATTTGAACTATATAACATAAATGTTTTGCGTTTAAAATCATCTTATTAAATTGTACAAATAAAATTAATGGTCTTAAAAAGAAACAGGAAACGCACAGTCAAAATATTCTTACCATCAAGTTTCTTGTGTCGTTAACTGAGTGGACGTCCGTTTTTAATAAAAACAAACTTTTTAATTGACTGTTATTTTAAGATAAGTGAAGGTTTTAGAATAAGAATTCTTCATTCTTCAATTCAAGAAGACGATTGTCCAGCCTAAGCTGAACCCTAAGTAATATGATTGATATTTGATCAAGATCTGAGGTCAACTTACTAAGGATTCAAATTTCTCCATAACAACTTTTATATTAGACCTTTATGATGAATTTAAATAAATCCTTTCTTGTGCTAACAGAAATCTGTGCAAAATATTATATATATAATGCACTAACTTGTTCATTTGTTACATTCATAATGTTACTAACTTGGCTAGTTTGGACAGGAGTGCGGTGGATTTCTCCCTCGGCGCGCGGGGTTCTAACACAGGGGGCTCCGGAGTCTTCTGGGCGGCGCGCTCGAATACTTCGAATCTGGACTTCACATCCAACTGCGCGAGTTCCTCCAACCCAAGGTCTGGTTTGTCTGACGCTAGAATACGAAGGTTATAAATAATTTAATATTTTTTTCTATATATAAAGAAGAATATAGAAGGTAGCAAACGAGCGTGCTCATCTTATATAAGTGACAGCTACCCATAGGCATTTAATGAGTTGCAAAAGCGTTGCCTACCTTTAATGAACAGAAAAAAGGATATTTCCTTTTCCTGTCCATGCCCTGCTCCATCAAATCTTCCCCTTCCTATCATTTTCTCATTAGAAATAGGTGGAAATGGAAAGAGGACCAAATTATACTTCCGGCACCTGTCTTCTGTGAGGTCGTGATATTTCAACGGTTGAGCCGACCCATTCCTTGAACAGATGTTGCGGGTTCGACCACTTTATACTATATCAACTACTTTGGAACCGGATAAAGTTTAAAATAACAATCAATCTATGAAATAGCAGCAGGGTGGTTTGATCAGGGAAGGTACCACGATCTAACAGTATAGAAGGTCGAATGAGGAAGTGTGGCTTCGGATGTGATGAGACCAGCGGTATACATCGACCATTTAACTCAAGAAATACAGATGCGTTTCCAGCATTTATGTTGGACTAAGGAAGGCTGTAAATAAAGAAGAGGAAGCGGAGCTGAGGGGGAGAATACGTCAGATGTAATGCAGAGATGCTGCTTTCTGGTCTTCTACTATCGATGAAATCTTATTTAGATTACACGGCTCGTATGTGACCTGTTTTAAAATTTGATCTTACCTCTGACGACATCCGGAGGTAGCTCCACGGGATTACTCTCACAGATTATCATCTGGTGCTTTTTAGGTACGTCTGTAACCGAATAAATCATATAAAAATTGGTTTTCTTCTCGCCCTTTCCCCACTTATGTGAGGTCCGCACAATACGACCATAGTGTATAGTGTTTAGGTTTCGGCTACCGTTATTTTACGGCCGCCTGCCGGACGCCACCCCTCCTCGGGTATACTTTACTAATGTTTCTTTTAATCGTTCCAATTTGAAACTTGTACTAGGACATGGTTAACGAAAATAATTGAATGGCGGATTGCTTTGATTTGCTTGAAACAAATATAAAACTTCATACTCTTTAACAAAAACTTCCAGTAAAATGAACCTGTGCGATGCCGGAACTAGTTAGCAAAGAAATAAAAATATGTCCCTACCGTCAGTTTCGTCTTCGCCATCGACGGGTTTGGGCTCGAAGAGCTGTTTGAAATGCGGCCTGCAGTAGAGAGTGGTGTGGTCGCTTTGATATGTCTCCACTCTGCAACGTAATTACAATCATTATACAAATTATCTGATTACCTTCAATTTAGTTGAACATAGACAAGCATAGCAAGTGCCTTCTCCCTCGGTGTTACAGGTTATCTCTTACTATTACTCTAAGGAGTAAGCCTGGGAATTAAATAATACATTGCCCAAATTCTATCTACACGCCCCCTTTTTTGAGAGGGGGGTGTCTTAAAAAGATAGCCTGTTGATAATTGATATTGATTTGACGGAGTCGAACCGCGTACTACTTAAATTAGGAATACTTAATGCACGTCTAAATGTGCACAAAAAACGTAAATCACAACGATGAGCTTCGGAGTTACAAATGAACAGCAGGTAAAGGACTTTAGAACTTAGATAACCTGCATATTATTTGTTATGAGTTGATATAATAATTATTATAGGAATAGTTTATGGGAAAGTTGGTTTTTTTTAAACTGTATCAACAATTTTAAACATATACGTAGGGGACATATTTTCATAACAAGTTTTCTTTAACACCTATGCTACGTAACATAGATAGGTTGTGGTATTTTTTTGCATCACTATGAAGGAGAGAAAAGAACCAAACTATCCTAGAACTGTTGTTGAGGAATAGCAGATACCTTGCCAGCATCTTCATGTCAGAAATAGGGATAGACGAAGAAAAGAATGAGGAAGGGATTGGCAGAGTACGGACTTGTACACCGTTAGGTGCCAACCCTGGGGGTCAACTTACGTGAGCTGTTTGTTGCACTGAACGCATCTGAAGCACTCCTTGTGCCACGCACGGCGCTCCGCCTTCACCCGCTCCATGGCGTACACGGGCCGCGCGCACTTCTCGCACTGCGGGTTCGATTCTCCGTTCGTCGCCTTCAGCTTCTTGTGCAGCTTTTCCGAACTCTTAGACTGCAGAACAGAAATAATAAACTTGAATAACCCTGGACAGGACCCCTATGAGAACTAAAGTTGCAGGAATATATTTTTACTAGGACTTATAAGGACCAATATAAAGAGGTAAAGCCTTTGCCAGATCAATGATCAAGGCTCATTTTAAAAATAGTGGCATTTTACAATATAGCCTCAAGCTTCTCTGATACCTTTGCAAAATAGTTGAACTGTAACATTCTTCTCCACTCACCACAGATATAGACCCCTCTTCCTTATGCCGTTTGGATTTAGTCTTCTTCTTGACCTGCCGCGTCTCTGACACGTGCATCTCCTGGTAGCTGTGCATCCGCGACTCCTGCACCAGGGTCTGCGTGGACTCCATGCTGGCCGTCACTGTCGCCATGGTAACGTACTAACTGCAACAAAGGAAACATACTTGATGATGCTTTTTGATAATTTGTTAGAACTATGGTTTGGTCGTAGACAAAGAGAAAGAAGAATTAGAAGAATGTGCTTCAATGTTCTGTTAGCACCAACTTAGATGGCTAATAACGAGTAATAGGTATAGTTAATTTAAAAACCCAACTAACCCCAGCATTTCTCAGGGCGCCAGACAAATAACAAGGTAAGGTAAACTAAGGCAAATATCCTAGGTGATTCCTTGGTATAAGATCTTTCTATTGGTGAAAGAACTTTTAAAATCAGTTCAGTAGTTTTTGAAAATATCCGGAACAAACAAACAATCAATTATATTTATAATACATTTATACTAAATAGATGTCACTCCGGAGAAGAATACAAATCTAATAACACCTCACTCTTCAAAATCGGTCAAGTCGTGTAGACTACAGGTTACAATAGAATGGGCATACGCGGTAAACAACCCTCGTCGAGTAAAAATGGACTAGAGTTTGTTGAAGAACTGTGACTCGTACAAGTAGCAACAGTACTTGAATGAGTCGACGGGAGAAGAATAGAGATGTAATATCGATGTATTTACACTTCTATCTTTTGTCTGATGAAGCAGACACGCAACGCATTCGTAACTCCTTCATGGAAGAAGGTGGCAAACGAGCAAGCGGGTCACCTGTTATTAAATGACCTTTACCCACCCAACTAGCAAATGGGTTGCAGAAGCGTTGCCTACCTTTAATGGACAGAGGTGGGGATATATGAGAAAAGTTGAGAGAACAGCCAAGCAGTAGTGAAAATTGAAACAGTTAGAAATTTAAAAAAAACAAAATCATTGGTAAAAACTGAATCTTAATCAAATCTCTGACACTCGACTAGCAACTGGGCTATCGTCTGCTATTGTAATAATCAAATAAGCCACTAAATAAACACATAATAAATAAATTATAAGTTCAATTTATACGCTTTAAGCGATGTGATCTCATCACAGAAATATAAATACTCAACATCGCCAAGCGAATGGCGACCCAACATTAAACTATTTGCAGCGCTGTTTTCGCTTACAGCTGCCAAATTGCACGATGACATGCACTTTGATTACCAAAGAAAAGAGTGTATCTTTTAATAACGCTGTAAAGAAATTATGAAGCGATTTCGCTTACAAATTAACATTAAAATAAAAGAAAGCCGTCGAAAGTAAATCGCTTGAAAAGTACATCTCGTATGACATTTACGATTACGACGAGACGTGGTAAGAAAGCGATCAAACAAATAACGACCGGGATTATCTCGTAGCTAGGGTGACCATGACACCTCGTCAAAATAGGATATATTTAGAATATTTTTTTAATTAACAAAAATACAGACCATAGCACATTACGATATTTTGGAAAATAAGGCCCTTTATATGACTCCATTTATTACATAATATTCAGTCCAAAATATCAGATATATGATTAAATAAATCTCATACCATAAATGTTGATATTTTACATATAAACATAAGAGTTAGCAATGCTCAGCTTTTCTCTTATGGATGATGGTGATCTCAATTATAAATTTCCTAATGACTAGAGACATGATTCATTATTCTGAAATAGACGATAATGTAGGCACATTCATTCAACATTCATCCAACAAGCAAATGTCACGTTACCTACATATGTATGTTGTCCTGATCATTTATACTTGGCATCTTTTTAAAACTCCCGTCCGCAGTAGAGTGTGTATTAACACATTTGGCTTTTGAATATTTCAATTTTATTAAGGTGACGAACGAGCCAGTATTTCTCCTGATATCAGTGTGATACTTATAGGCGTCTGCAACAAGATAATGAGCTGCAGATGCGTCGCCTACGTTTAATCGACAGAAGGGATAGAATGGAAACATGATATTTTATTTTCCTATCCATCCTTACCCCAGTCCCTCTTCACCTTACCAACATTTCCTTATTAGAAAGGAATTGGAAGGCGAAGAGGACCAGAATGAAGCCTTCGGCACCTCACTCGTCGGTTGAAACGCAGAATACTTCTATTTCACGTCTGTTTTATGTAAGGTCGTGGTATTTCACCGGAGTCGACCCATTCGTGCAACAAATGTTGTTGCCGGCTCTAGCACTGTATCTACATACAGATTTATGATTATTTTATATAAAAATTTAAACATATATTTTTGTTGTCCCCAAATTAATGTAAATATCTTTTCATATAAGTTATTTCTGAAAATTAATAGCTTTATTAATTTTCAAATCATCCAGGACAATCCTAAAATAACAAACAATTCATGGCTTCCCACCTGGGATATATTTACTTGACATCGGCTACCGCGATCGCGCAACGAGAGCGACTCCGAAAAGTCAATCCGCTAAATATACCCGCGGCCCATTTAACCCCCGTTGCAACTCGACACCATTCTTCCAACATCGGATTGTATACGCGCCGTTCTTCATTGTATATGGAGAGACATTAACATATTAGTAAAGCACTTGATATTGCCCGCGGTTTTACACGCATTCGCTTCGTATTTTCCTAGTTGTAGTTGGATATCAAAAAGTTGTTATTGTAAAAACATTATACATATAACATCACAATAGCAACCTCTATTAGAGTTATGTTTGTCTATCCCTGGAAAAAACGGTAGAGATACAGATACAATATCTTATGATCATCGAGTGAGTCGTTAATATGTAACCAACAATCTTACTTTAGCATTCATAACTTATGATAGGATGTAAAAATTGTCTATTTAAATACTTGAAATGCACTACTTAGATACAAATCCTAAGAAGCCACGTGTCTACAGTTCTTCTGGTGTTACGGATGTTCATGGGTGTCGGTAATCACTTTTATAAGGCTAAGTGCGAGTTGGACTCGCGCACGAAGGGTTCCGTATCATTATCTATAAAAAATCACGTTTGTTTTATGGGAGCCCCGTTAAATATCTTTTTCTGTTTATTTAGTATTTGTTGTTGTAGTGGCAACCGAAATATACATCATCTGTGAAACTATCACGGTTCATGAGATACAGCCTGGTGACAGACGGACAAACAGCGGATTCTTAGGGTCCCGTTTTACCCTTTGGGTACGGGACCCTAAGAACGAGAAAGACTTCAGAGATAGCCAACTGACGCAGGAATGTAGAGCACAAACTTCAGTATGACTATTGAACTTTTAATGACTTACTCCGCTATATGGGTTATAGGGTATGCTGACGTCACATGCGCTATAACACTCCGGGGAAGAATACGCGCAAAAACATTACCCTCCTGTCAGTCGGGCAATAAATATAAGTTGTGTTGTATATTCTTAAAGAATCTTGAAAGTATCAGCGAAAGTCGACTGGCATGACTCATGTAATATTTCTCAAAACGTCGATACACGGAAAAGCAAAAGTTTTCGATGACTGTATCTTTAATGCACTTTCATCACATGGCATGTGTGCATGGTGTGCATAAGACTAATATGCTGCAGAGATTATATCTATACTAATATTATAAAGCATAAGAGTTTGTGTGTTTGTGCGCGCTAATCTCAAGACCTACAAACCGGATTTGAAAACTCCTTATTCTATTTGACAGCCAAATTGTTAGAGGAGCAGAGTAAAAAGAAGATCAGATTGCGTTTAAATTGAAAGCTCTGCGGGTGGAACAGCGAAGAGGCAAACAGCTGTGCTGCCATCCTTACCACTTTTAAATTAATTTAGTTATACCTATAAGCATGGATAACATGGTGTGAGCATGTTATGCGGAGAGAAGAATGGCATATAAGGAGAGTTTTAGACATGATAGGGATATATTGGTAAGGTCAGACCTAGGGGAAGATGGATGGATAGCTTGAAAGATTACATGAGTAACAAATGAGTTACTATTGAGATGATGGGTGATAGGCGTGGGAGGGGAAAACGTGTTGAGCCCCACTTAAAGTGGGAACAGGCGGATAATTCGGTAGACCTATAAACGGTGTTCTTGTATAAATAATTAAACACGCAAATTACTAAGCATTCCGTTCTATTCAATCTGTAGCGTCAAGAGAAACAGTTGTTGGACTATATTTAGATTTATATTTTCAAGTATGTAAACAAATGATAAATGTACGCAGCGAAATATTGAGGCGCAGAGAAAATAGTGGGCCGTCGAATTTTCACACTCCGAGTATTTTTAGCGGCTCGTTTCGTATCAAAGCGATCTCCCACCTGAATTCCTGGGGCGTCATTAAATGTGTTTCTCTCCACTCGTGTGGCGAATGTTGATTTTTCAAATGAAAACTTTTTCAGTAAACAATTAGGGAAAATCTTATAGGGTCGCGTGAACATACTCAACATGCGTCAGCGTCATGCTTATTTCAATTTAATTATTTATATATTTTTAAACTGTTGTCGCGCTATCCCACGTTTTCAGTTCTTACTTTTGTCGGCAGTCCTTATGACTGTTTTTGTTTTATTCTCTATTACGTTTAAAAAATAGTTATAATGAACAATCGAGGGTTTCGAGATCGTCCATCTTGGTATGCAAGTAATGAGGTTTGAGAAATTTACCTTTTTATAGAATAAAGGGGGGAAAATAGTAAAAGGTAGATATATAATCACCGACATTCATAAACATATATAAAACCATAGAAAGATGCCATGCCGGCTTTTGAGGAAGGAGTACGTTCTACTTTGAAAGACACAGATAATCTATGAAAAGAAGGAGGTCGATTATTTATGACAACCTCAAAATTGTTTGGCTCCTGAACCAACAGTTTGTACTCTGGTTGCTAACCTAACTAATATTATACATAAATGCGAATGTGACTTCGTTTGTTTGTTACGCTTTAACCCTTAAGGACCAATTATCATGAAATTTTGCCCACAATGTGTGTGCAAATTACAAGGGTACAAAAAATAACATAGGGTATTTACGTTTTATCACAAAAATAAAACTGTTTCCAAGGCACATAAAAACAAAATCAGTTTCCATTGGAAAAATGAGAAACGAATGCGTGCGGAGCCACGGGCTCTAGCTAGTATATGATAGGATGGCAGAGATTGTTAAACTGTAAATGTAAGCACTTCCTCGTGAGGTGCCCTCTGTTATTTTAAAGCATTTCTACTCGCTAGTGGATCATAACGGCAACGAATCGGTGCGCGAAATACGACTCGTACGTATACTATCTTTAAACTTTAGCGCTGGTTAATTTTGGCACCGCCGTCCGATACCTAAGTGCCAAACACTGGAGCCAGCGCCATGTTGGCTCAAATGTTTGACGAACAATGCCCTTCACCTGAACTTTGTTCAAGATGCAGTTTGGATTGTGTAATTTGTTTAACTGATCACACATTTTTTTAAATTCTTTAGCAATGTTCCGAGAAGATCTTTTAAATACTCGCGATCAGACCCGGTAGTTTTTTAGTTTACAGACAGACATACAAGGCGAGAGAAAAAAAACGCTCACGCGTGACTCAAATAGAGAGAGAGATTATGAATTTCCATTTGGCGCGATCCTGGCACACCTCTCTTGCTTCTTCCACATCCATACATCTACGCATACAAGCTTATCGGTTACGGGTGCTCCTTATATCGATCGCCCTTCTCTAGTATGTTACTAATCTGGTCGACATAAGTTCTCTTTGGACGTCCCCTACCAATGCTGCCACTCACTTTTGCAACATGAATTTGTTTCGTTACTCTCCCTTCATTCATCCTTTCAACATGCGCGAGGCGAGAGGACGTTGTTTCATAGTAGTGATCGAGATTTGCTCCTCGTGTGCAGTTCTTTGATTTGGTTACTCAAACTGAGGGTTTGTGGCATGTGTCTTGGACTGTATACAGCATTACAGTATACATTTACATACTATTACAGCATAGCAGTTATATTTGAAATCAGTCAAAATTATACAAAACTGAAGGTGATCCAGGCGTTGACTCTTTGTAATAAAAGAAAACAAGGTCGTTTTCCACGAATATGCCTCGTTAACTCGGCTTAAAATGTTTATGTTTGTGTGCGAACAGATTGGCGCGAGCCGTGTGATACGACGCGACCTATTTTGATTCTCCCAAGAATTATAATCGTGGATTTTATCGAGATATTGTTTGTTTATGTGGCATACGAACATTATTTAGCTTTTAAAGTTTTTAGTAGTTTCTAGTAGCATGCGCTGTCACCAGATGTCGTGACTGTCGCTGCAACTATCAGGTTACGGGTGCTTTTTTCGTAGTTCAATAGAAAGTAAGTATACAACAATAGGACCCTTACCCTCTAACTAAATGACGTCATACTTTATTCATTAAAAATATTTATGTATTTAGCTCCTTTTAAATTCAGTGTTTAGTGATAAAACGATAAAAATAAAGTTTTACGGGCAGTAAATACAAATGTACATTGTAAACAAAAATACAATTGTTGGCAAATTTATTTTAGTCAATTTTTTTACAGTTAATAGTTGTAGTTAATTCGGGGAGTTAATTTACACCGGATCATGAGGTGGTCGACCTCATAAATAGCTCAGTCTAAAGTTTACTACATTGGATAGACAGTTTTTGGCTCTGCCAGTGAAAGACCACGAGGTGCAAGCCTTAACAACAACGATCCACGTTCTATCTGGAGTGAGTTTACCACAGAAAAGGTTAAGATTCGTAAATTCCAAAATACTTTCGAAAACAAAACATTAGCTATCCCTATTATACAATTACAACATTTCCGATGATTATATTAAAAAATGTAATGGCCGCCATGTATGGTAAATGACGTTGGTTTGTTTACAAAAATTCTATCTTGCTGTGAAACAGTATGTAAATGGGGAAAATATCTTCTAGCGTTTGTAGTTTCACATAAGAACTTCCAGCTTGGCTTCATTTGTTAATTTTAATCGAAGCGTTTATGATGACATGACATTCATTGAAAGTGATTCGTCACCTTTTGATTTATAATTGCAAACCAAAGTCGTCACGTAAATGCTCGTGAATCTTGACTTTCTTTCTTAAATTTAAATAGATTTCATCGACGAGTTACTTTCAAACTGAAATAGTGTGCAGATATATTGACAGCAGACGCGATAGATGACGCGTTTGAATTAGTCATAATACATAATTAAATAATGACAAGAATAACGCAGCTGGGTAATAGTAAACGAAAAACTATCTTGAAAATAGTAAATTTATTATTAAAATCGTAATAATACATATGAGCTTGAATACAAAAGTAAAAGGAATTCACGTTTTTACGGATACCTTTAAATACTTTTTTTCATAGAAAAGTATGATTGTTGTAAACAAACAAACATCATTTACCACACATGGCGGCCATTACACTTTTTATAATTACATCGTAAATGTAAGTGAAGTGAAATTGTGTAATATGGATAGCTAATGTTATAAGGTAATATGAGAAAAATATTTTTTTTTCGTAAATATTTTAGAATTTACGAATTTTAACGTAAAAATCATTGTTTACAAAAATCTCATCTTACTGTGAAACAAAGTATAGATAAATTTAAGAATAAAAACATATTATCTAAACACAAAATTGTTATATTCGATACAATATTAACTGGGGACTTTACAGTGTCAAAAATTTTAAAACCTACCAATGTGAATTAAATATAAGTAAAAGTATTTATCCTTATTAAAAATACCCAGCAGAATTATGGAAGTGTGTTATAAAATCGCTAATCCGCCCGCTGCCGCGTATGTCAGTGTAACAGCTTCCTTTAATATTTTAATTTAATTTCTCGTGCGCGTATGTCGGATATGGCGTGATCCGTCGCGATCATTGCCGCAAAAACCTCGGCAAACGATCACTTAGCGACGAGTATTGTCACGCTATAATTATACACTTTCATCATAAATCTACATATTAATTTACAATGTGAACTCGCCTTTATTATTAAATTTAATGACAAACAAAATATGGTCAGTTCAGTAGCGTATATCTGTTTTATTACTAGAAGCGCCTAATGGTTAAGGTACAGACGTAAGGTCGTAGGTAGAATCTGACATTTGATTATGAACCATCTCCTATTCCTACTACTCCTACTACTAGTAGAAAAAGGAGAGAATCTGTGGTAGCGCTAATACCAAAATGGTTAAAAAACTTAAGGTTTTAATCCGCCACGCGACTTTTTTTTCCGTGTGCCAATAAAAAGACATTAAATGCAGTGGTAACGGTTTAATTACATAACTTGGAATTATAGGTAAATGTCAAAAAGTTATAAGTTGCCATGGTAACACCTTTATGTCGTATCGTATTCACCCTCATAATTTTTCCCAAACGCACCAAAAGAGTATAACGTCGAAAATTTGCTCAGGTTATATGAAAAGAGAAGTGCCCTCGAAAAGAGATAACTCTTGATGAGTAACCGTGATACTTTCTGTGACTAAGAGTATATGTTTACGCAATGATATTTTATCCTATAAATATGTTGAACTCCTACAAAATCCCGGTCAAGTGTTCTAAAGACAGTGACGGCAACATTCACACAAGTCAAATGGTGTAAAAAGGATAGCGTAGTCAAAATAATAAGAAAAAAGATGACAGCTAGTGTTTGTCACATAACGTAAGCTTCCTAATTAGGATGTTTTTGATCCTTCACTTTTCGCTAATGGCATATCTGCTACTTTTTGTATTATAATACGTGTGTACGTATGAAGTGTACTAATTTTTCAGTAGGTTATAAAATGATTTCAACTTCTAGATATTATTTATTTGATAGCAAATTTCTTCGCAGCAAACCCTGGGTTACCAGCAGAGAACGTCTGCTTTTTAAAAATACAGATCAATCTTCGAAAATAGCGTTTTTATAAAATCAAAACATTCACTGTTCAGACGTAGAACGTAACTCGGAATCACGTTGTTTACTGGTATATTTAAATAGCGTGGGAAGTGAAGCCATGGAAAATGTCCAATTCCCAGTGCGAGGCAACTACCGATTCACACCTATATTTTACTATGACTATGAAAATATGTCATAATGTATATTTAGGATTTTATAGATAGCGGCCAATACGCGAAAACATACATAAAACTTAAATTTTTATTAGTATAAAGAATGTATTCGTGAGTTCGCCATTGCCGAAAACATTGAGATAAAGCATGTTGTTATCTCTCTTTTTCTATTTAAAAAAATGAGATAACAACATGTTTTTATATAAATGTTTCGGCAGCGCAAACTCACTTAGCACACTTCCATTCAACAGAACTATCAGACTAAAAAAACACTATTGTAAAGAGCAAAGTTGAACCAGGTTCATTTGTCAACCAGGTATTTGATGGATACTGAGAAAGAGCTGTGACAGCACATCACGAAAGATTGACAGCTTGGCAGCCGTTACATAATATCGCCAAAGTAGCGGTGAGGACACATCCCGGATATCTTTAATTTCATCCAAAACTTGTAGAATATTAGGTATCCAAGCTTTTCCTGTGATCCCTTAAGAGACAACTGTTAGAAGACACTAATCCGTTTTCACAATACTAGTTGACCGTTGACACAATATTAGCCATGTACTACATATATAAAATAATCATTCCAATACATAAGTAATGAAAGAATTGCAAGGCCACATCGGTAAGCGGGTGTCGGTATTGGAACGACTTCAGAGGTTTCTGTCAACGAAACCCTAAAGGTTAATCTGTCTATTGTCAGGTGTTGGAATGGTCTTTGCTTGCTCGTCAATAATGAAGTACCAGTTGGCATATATAACCAATATTTCTTCTAATAATCTATCTGTGAATAATGAATGATGAAAACGACTTCCATTTAGCACGATCCTGGCACACCTCCTCGCTTCTTTTACATCCATACATGCTCGTTGGTAAGGCTTACGATCGCATTTCTTTAGTAATACGCTCTAGGAAGATCCCTACCAACGCTGCTCTTTACAACATTCACTTTTTAATATTTTTCGCGGGTATGTATGTTTGTCTGTTCTTTCTGGCTTGACTTATTTGGAAGAGTGAGGTGTCATTAGATTTGTATTCTTCCCTGGAGTCTCGTCTCATAGAGGTACAGTCGGGTTTATTGTTTTTATCCCGAACCCGATTGTACCTCTAAATTAACTATTGCTTGTACAATATAAATTTGCATTGCCATTCAATTCAATTCACAATACTACAATAATACCTACCGTAAAATTGTGATCTTGATTGATTTAACTTATTACCTAGCTTCTTAGGTTTTGCCAATAACCAAGTCGGTACGTAGTAAAGTTTAATGTTGTGTCATTAAAATCTATCATAACAGTCAGATCAAAAGATGATTCATAAAAGCCCTGCCGGAATGGAATCCGTTAATTGAATTCACACCTGGCAACACTTGGCAGAGCGCCGCATATAAACTAACCTATCGTCAAACATAATCAGTGAGGCGGGTTCAACATCCGAAATTCGGGGTACATTTTCGCAAGTGGCAACACATCGCACCTGCAACGATGCGCCAGCGCAGCCGCAATCCGATCGGTTAATTTTAGACCAGAGTTATGTCATTCGATGTTGCCAGGCGTTGAGTTTTTCCCGGGACGAAGTTTATTTTTGTAGAGATTTCGAGAAATTAGTTCAAAGTGTTCGTTTAACATTCTTAAACAAACTGAAATGAAATTTTTCAAATAACATTCGTTATATTTAGTATAATTTTGAGCGACATTTATGCTTCGACCTAATTTTATAAAATACGATACAAACTTCTTATTTAAGTAGTAGTACTTAGTTCAATTAGGAACTGGTGAGTAAGCTGTTAGTGACACAATTTTTTTTTCACACAAAATATCTACTGTAAGTTTTATTAGTTTTCACTAACGTATTGTGGTAAGCTTCACTTAACATTTAGTGTTTTATCTCAATCGATTTATAAATAAAAAAGTTATATCAATTTAAAGAACCATGTCAATCATTCGTTCGATAAAAATGCTATAAAATAGATTACTATTAAGTAGCTAATATAATTTCGTTTAAGTAAAATTGATGGGCGGGTGAAACCGCGGGGCACTGCTAGTATTTA
>JWHW01035730.1:547293-599115 GCA_000931545.1 Papilio glaucus | reverse complement strand
ATAGACCGGCTCGACCGGTGAAATACCATGACCTCGCAGAAGAGAGTCGTGAAGTAGAAGTATTCTGCGTTTCGTCTGATGAGTGAGATGCCGGACGCTAATCTCTGATCCTCTTCCCGTTCCCTCCCTTTCTAAAAAGAAAAGGATGGAACTAGCTCATTTGCCACCTTTTTCCATTAAAAAAACCATTATGACAGCAATAATGGTGGTTCTTGTTATAAAAAAAGTGGGATGAGATACTCACGTCTAATTCTACTAAGATAAACAGCAAATGTTATCAGCTTTCTATATATTAGGGCCTTAATGTTGTTACATTGGTGAGGTGTGAGCTCATCGCCAAACTCGAGGATAGATACAAAACAACAAGGAAAACTTTAAACAAATTGTTTTATACCGACTCTCTACACACACTAGAAGTATGGAATGTTCGTTATCTTTAAAAGAATTTGACAAAGCTTTAAAATGCGATTGTTTATAGATGTAGCGAAAATTACTAAATGTTTAAATTGAAACAATATTCATTGCATATACAATGAACACATAAGAATTTCACATATGTATTACATAGTATATGTAAATATTTCTACAAAACTGTAACCAAATATTTTAAAGATTTTACTCTAGACCCATGACAGCATAGTTTAAGAACGTAAGTGTAAAGATAAACTGCATAGTCAGACAATTTGAACTAAGAAAAAATGTCATGCAAGAGCAGACCACACTGATATCAGGCGGGTTATAAGCATCTGCAACAAGCTAATGAGTTGCATTGCCTACCTTAAGTGAATGCTACCCATAGACATCAGCAACAAGCAAATGTGTTGCAGATGCATTGTCTAAGTTGTAAGTGGACAGAGGAGGAATAGATAGATAGGAATAAGGATATTTCCTGTTCCCCGTTAACCCCCTCGCTGTCCAATCCTCTTCCCATTCCCATCCTATCTCTATCCTATACACTGAAGGAGACTGAACTTCAACATATACTACTTTTCTGTGGTAAATACACAAAATAAACTTAACTAGAAAATTACGCCCAGACTCAGAACAAACAGACAAGTTCATATACACAAATGTCTGTTCTGGGTGAGAATTGAACCCAGGACCTGCAGCGTGAAAAGCAAGTATCCCTCTATATTACTAACCACGCCAACGGAAAAATTGCTAAACTATGCCGACGATTGTGTATCAGAATCAAATCGAGATCCTTTATCAGCATGTTGCAGACCCCTGATCTAAAGTAGAAAAGGGGATGCAACAACTAAATCATCAGATAAAATTAAGATTAAGCTAGCGATAGAACTGTCCAGGTCAAAGATAACAATCACAAAATTTAATAGAATAATTGTTACAAAGACTAACATATATAAAAGAAGTATGGTAACTACAAATAGAAACATTTAATTATACCTCGTTGTAACACAGTAGTTAGGTACTTGTGTTATCATCTCTAAAACTATCTGGAGAATTTTACAATTAACCAGCCTAATGGGCAACAGTTTTATCTCGCACGACTACTTAACCCAGACAACACCCTGATAACAGACCAAATTATCCACTTCAAATAAACACATATACAGGGTGTCCATATAAGTTAAAAACTTAATTTATTACCATTTATTACCCGATTGACTTAGAAGAGTAATGTTTTTCACATGTATGTTTTCCGCTCTATTGTGACCTCCGGTAACCTAAGCAGCTTGCCCGATTTTGAAGAGTGATGTGTGATTCAATTCATTGTCTTCCCCAGAAGTGTATGTGTGCATGAACATGTCTGTTTGTCCTGAGTCTGGGTGGAATTATCTATTTTAGTTTATTTTTTGTATTTCTGGTTTCCATAGTACAAGTTCTGCTTAATTTGGCATCAGATGGCCATGTGTGAATAATGTCTTAGGATTTTATTATTATTTATTTAAAAAAAATACTCAATAACTACATAAATTCAAGTAATTCTCATTGCAAATGGTACAAAATTTAATGTGCATTTTTAATGCATCCTAAAACATACACAAGCAGCTGAAGCACAAAAAAATTACTAGAATCGGTTCAATTGATTTATTACCAAAATCTCTTACGATACAAGCTAAAGATACTCATATGTACTTTTTTTTCGATTTACACATCACTGCCACAAATGGACACTATAGGAGCAATAGTCACTAATTTGCCTCATTCTACTATAAGATAACACAGTCGAAAACTTATGAAATCAGAATGTTTATGGGAAGTTTGAGGAAATCATATAATAGTGTTTAGAAGTTTTATAGGTAGGTAAAGTATCTCAGTTCCCGGAGTCTCTCCTCAAGATATCTTTCAATGTAAAAGAGTTGCTGGGATTAAGGGAAATAAGCCCAATTGGAATAATCTAGTATTAAATAGTGTATTTAAGTTATGTTTTTTAAATTCAATTGTAGATTTTTTGTTATCCCAAATAAATAAAACTTGAGTTAGAATACATTATTTTTAGGTATCATAATTTTGAATCCCAGCAATGTGGTAAATTATATATAGCCTGAAGTCTGTTTTTGTTATATCCTGATTTCTTTTTTATTTAATTTTTTTATCTATATTATATTGCTGGTTGATAAATTTAAATGTGAATAAAAAATATGCAAAATACTTGGGAGCCCACAACTCAAAGAGAAGTGTATAAAATATAAAGGTATTTCACTCACTTATTATTATTTAAATACCAACTTGCTTAAATTTTTCCAGTTAGAATTAAAAATAATATGTTGCCTATTTCCGAAATATGTGAGGTAACATGTCAAGAGATATGATGGTATTTTCCAAAATAATCGAAAAATAAAAATACTTTAATATAAAAAGGAAAATTTTTGGTTATATAAAATTGATTTAAATGTTTCCTAAATTTGAATTTGGTATAAAATGTGGTGAAAATCAATTATATTCACATCTAAATATCTATCTTTACAGTTTTCAATGGGATTTTAATTTTATTATAAATTTATCAAGTGTTTCTTCAGTTTATTTTTTTTTATTAAAATAACTTTTTTCGTGTCACTTACATAATTACGCTGAAAGCATTCTGAATAAGAATTTAGGCTAAGGTAAAACAATTTCTGTATTCAATTAGTCTAACCCTCACCTACTGACACATTTCTATAGAGTCATTTTCAACTAGAGCCATCTTCGCTATTTTAAGATACCGAAAACGCGCAAGATTTTTTTGTAATAAATAAATTCGCCCGCGCAGAAAGAAAGAAACAAAGTACAAAGACCATACTTACGATACGGTCGACGTAACAACTTTGGAATGCAACCAATGCATCAGATGATACAAAACTTTTTTCTTTTTATTTTTCAATCGTATATCACAAGCATTTCCGGATAAGAAACAAGTTAATGTGCGCAAAACTTACAAAAGCAATCGGATATATTAGTAAAGTTCAACTATGCGTTAAAAATTAAAGGTTTCAGTCAAAAACTTACAGTTTTCCTTAAATTCACTACATAAAAATATTCTATTCAAATTTAACTACACTCACGTTCACTGTCTACACTACTTTACTGCGAATGTCAAACTTTTTCACATGGAAGTGTTGCCAGGTTTTCCAACGGTTATTGGGTTATGCCCAAAAATTCCTTTTTTCTTCATTTTTATGTTTAAAATTACTATTTTTATTTTATTCATAACCTGTCAGAAATAAATTACTATTTCAAATATTATTTGTCAAATCTACATTTTGAAAAGTAAGCGATAGTTCCAAAAAGTGCTGCCATTAATAAAAATTTTGTGTTAGTCTTTGCCAGATCAACGTTTATACTAAGATTGTTACTAGGATTAAGTGTCATCTTAATTTGACGTCAGGCGAATGAAAGAGACTGCAATATACAAACTCTGCTAGGAATGAAAAAGATAACGAATAAATTTTTGTGCCTCTCAGAGTTTCATTTTTTTTATCAGAAATAAAATCGTGACCAACGCAGTGAGATATTAGGTTATTAATTTTGTAATTATTTATGAAATATCATCTAAGATTTCTTAATATCTCGGAAATCTAAAATGGATGGATTCCTAGCGTTCCTCCTCCACAACCCCCAAAGCTCTGGAATCAGCGTTGAAGTCATCCAAGACAAGCATAAGACCGGGTTGAAAAGGGTTTCCTTTTCAGTAAACGCCTGTGCGTGTGTAAAAGAATGTATTGGTCTTAATTTGTTTTATGATGATATTGATGATAGCTGTAGACTTCGTCCGCGTGGAATCAAATAAAACATATTAATCACTTTGCAGAATAAAAATTATGTATATAAGGCGTCTGTTTAGGACTTCGTAAGTTTAGGGCCCAAAAAAAAGTAATAATTAGGACGCTTTTTCTATAGCTTACCTCATGTGTTTACATTTACGTGTCAAACACTAGCTGTCCTCTGTTTTTTTATTATTTTAATTACGCTGTCCTTTTTACACCATTTGACATGTGTGAATGTTGCTGTCACTGGTTTGGAAATCTTGACCGGTGATTTTATATGAGCATAACATTTCTACAGTATAAAATATCATTGAGTTCAGGTTTGTACGCGGACAGAAATTTTATAAAGGGGATAATTGGATACTTTTACCTAATCTTCAAAAGTCATCATTTATCGTTATATATAATAAACCCTATTGTATTTATCCCCGGATTTTTGTTTTTTACCTTGTGACCATAACCTTGCTATCTTAATATGAAGTAAACCATGCAGGCGATTCAGCTGTCTGTATGAGTCGGCCCCACCCAGGAAATGTCGATATAATTCGGAACCATTTGTTTTACTTCACAAAATTGTTCAGCGTTCGAACGGCAGCAGAGGTGCGGGTACGTTACTTCCGCACATCTCACTCTTAAGCCACCTCCCCTCAATATCTAAATATAAACAAACTCTTGATTGTTGCAAACCTCTATATATTGGTGATGATAAAAACCACGAAGGTGCTGTAAATAAAAGAGCAAATGAACAATAAACATTTTTATTGTAAATATTCTTTTATTATTTCCTCCTTACATTTGCGATGCACTCATTACCAAAGCACTAGAAATTCGCGATGGTGGTCATATATCTCTATTACAGATTATAAACATTATCATTATAATGTTGCCATTGTTTTAGAACCATCGCGAATTTTCCCAAAATCTCGGCAAAATCCTAAGCGGTATGCACAATGGCATCTCAGTCGGCTATATGCACTTATACACTAGTTTACTATCATTTTCCAGCAATATTACTCCCCGCCAAGATAAATGAGATGTGTATTCAAATAAACTAAATAATAAAACACTTTTCATATTAGACGAATAACATAAGATTTGAACAAGGAATAATATTTATACATGGAAATACAGACTAAATAGTGCAATATACGTAATATTTATTATCGGTCTTTGTGGAATTGAAATGACAAAATGTATGTTGTAGATTATTTGTATGTTCTGTGTTGTGATATAAAGTTTTTTGAATAAAATTAAATGGCTTTGTGCAAATTAGAAAGAGCTGATTCACGAAATTATATAATGAACTAAAACGGAAGTAATAAAATATGATTATTACGAAAATTAAGAAACAAAACAGTAGTTTTTGTCATAAAAACCGCGCATAGAAAATTTCTATTACTCTGAAATATAATTAACTATAAAACAATGGTATTACTTAATACAATAAGTAGTAGATATGCCATCAGCGGTCGGAAAGTGAAGACTCACAAGCGTTCTAATTAGGACGCTTTTTCTTTAGCTTACTTCATGTGTTTATATTCACGCTTTAGTGACAAGCACTAACCGTCGACTTTTTCCTTATTACTTTAATTACGCTATCTTTTTTACACAATTTGTGTGAATGTTGCTGCACTGATGTTCACTGGCTTTAGAACACTTTTGACCATTGATTTTATTTAACATATGTATAGTATAAAATATCATTGCTATAAAATCAATAATTTATTAACAATATCTTTCAATCTTCAATCTTTACTAACAGAATACACTAGTAAAATTAAAAAAATGACACGATGAAAGTGATACTTACGAAGAAATTTCAAGAGGACCATTTTAAGGCGAATTAGCGTTAAGAATAACCGCTAATTTTAACTTTAACTTTTATCTAAGAACTTTAAATTTCTTCTAGTTGTTCAAAAATTTGTAAGGTATTTAGCGTAGAAGAATATTTTTTTTAATAAATTTAACTATAAGAGTAAGTATTTAATAATAATATTATAGTTGTATTATTTTGACTAATTCAAGGTAAAGTGTAGATCTAAAGAGTAATAAATATAGATAATATAATATACTACGGCAAAACAGTGACTAATTTTAAATTTACTATGCATGTTTATAAAATTATTCAAATATGCTTAACTTATTTTGCGTGCGGCAACACTGCTATGTATTACGCCATATTTGTTTTATAAACATGCCTTTACAAGAATTTTATTGGAAAGTTAAATAGCTAATTATAACTGATATTAAAACATGACAGATTAGAAAAATATTACTTTTTAAAATAGACAAACTTTGCATACATTATTACACTGTCAAAACTATGTGCTATATATATTTTTTATAGGCGGGGCATGACAAAGTTTTAAATTAACCAAATCCAATAAAGTGTAGTGACAATTTAATTTTACTGTTAACATCAAGAAAAAAATATTTTAAAAATTATTTATTTCAAGCCAAGAAACAGGCAAAGGTTAATAAAATCGACAAAATCACTTCAGTTAAAAACCTTACAATACGCATTCCTTACATTCCAATTTTCAATTATATGTCAATATATATTTAAATACAACATTTTATACACGACTGCGACTAACATATAACGTTATATTCTGCCAAAGCGATATGTTTTCTTATTGTAGCATCGTGTTGTATATGCAACTCGTATATATATTTCATTTAATATGTTCGCGTTATCAAATACTACATATTATTATATTCACACCTAACAATTATTATTTGCTCCAATAAACCAATGGCGACCCTAACTGTACACAAAGCTTCATTATAAAATAAAATCTAGACTTCATTAAACACTAATTTAAACTAAGCAATACATTTTCCACTTACATTAAATCGGATTTAATCTGGCAACATTTTGTAGTGAGCTAACAAAATGGCTACTCTTTTTTATTATTTATATTTTAAATATTTCCCCTTTCGGTATTATAACCAAAGCGATTTGCTTTTATGTGAATTGTATTGTCTGAGAATTTATTATGATGAATGTGTTGATAATTTATAATTGTGTGATCAATATTGAATTAAGCATAACTGTTACATGTTTTCAAATTTAAAACGATAACCAGCTCGAACACGTTTAAACAAAATATGAGATCTCATCTCATTGCATGGATTTTGGGTAAAAGAACGAGTGATGACTAGGAAGGTGATAAAATAAACAATAGAATCCATCAAGCGCTAAAACCAAGACGAAGCCCCGCCGAGTTTGGTGGAAAGCTCTCCAATGCCGCGACCGAACATGTTGCCAACCTTAAAAAATAACAACAAATTTGGGAAATTTTATTTAAAAGGCAAATTACAATTTAAGTAATTATCAGAAATAAAATAGGATATGACGCAGGCCCTCTTTGCTGAACTATACTTAATCTAGTTATTAACATAAGAACTGAAATACAATTTGATTATTTTCCGGTCAATTGACTACTACTAAAAATTCAAATCCAAACAAATTACATTAGGTACTTAATATAGAACCTTCAGTGTTCGTGTAAAAAATGAACGCGCAAAACTCCAATTTTCGACCAGCGAGCTCCAATGCACGCGTATTCTCAACCCACCCAAGTAAAGTCGAACCTACAATGACGACGAGAGAATGTGCAGCTCAACTTATCAAAACATATCTCTGTCTCTCTCTTCAACCGAAGGTCGTCCAGTGCTGGACGTAGGCTTATTCCATTGATCACTACATGATCTGGTCAAGGTTGCGGAAGCCCACTGCATAAGGGCGGCAGGGAACCGATCTTTGTGGCATATAAACATCTCTATCAAGCGTGAAAAGATTAATAAAGAAGGAAGCCAGTCGAATTTATTAGCAGTGGTATGCACTCATGGGAAGAAAAGTTTTAAATTATTCGGAGGTAGACGACTTGGAAACTGTTCGGGCGTGTTTATTTCATATTACAGATTAAAAGATTTTACCTTTCCAACGACTGCTGTGACGTTACCCAGCTTAGCATCTTCTGTGAGAGATTCTAATCTAGATTTCCCGCTTCTAGACCCTTCTTCGGAGCCACCATCCTCGCCACTTCTGTGACAGATCAGATAGCATTGGCATGTCATTTTCAAACAAAACCACTCTTATAGACAGATCAGACATATGTTTCATACGAGCAAGCGGTTTATATATATGTAGGTCAGTTAACAAAACCTGACATGTTCACAGTACTCAGGCTGATGCAACTTCACTATATAGTATGTTCAAAATTAAGTGATTTTGATCTGTACGTGATTTCAAGTAACCAACACCACCTTTAGATCCCCACAAGATTAAATCAATAAAAAATCAAGCGTTGTAGAAGCGCTGGCAGCAGAGATGGGATGTCTATAGGGCTACGAGAGGAAAATCAGACGGGAAGGGAAAGGGTATTAAGTATTAGGAAAGAGAGGAGTGGTAATAAGTCCGTAATCAAAGCCAAACAACTTCTGTAGCACGAATCAGCCGGCTTGACCAGTGAAATTCCACGATCTCACAGAAGACAGGAGAGAAGCTATTCTGCTTTTCACGCGATGAGTGAGGTTCCGGAGGCCTAATCCTTTTTTTCTTCCTATTCTTTTCTAATAAGGAAAGTATGGGAAGGGGAAGAGGATTTGACAGGCAAGGGGATGGAAAAGAAAGTATCCTAGATTGCACCTTCTTATGCCCATTATGGGTAATGCAACCCATCTGCAACTGAGTAGGTAATTGCAGATGCTTATAAGTAGCGGTTACTAAATACCAGGAGAACTACTTGTTCGTTTGGCACCCATATCTATATAAAAAATACAATGCATCACCCGGCATCCTGCTGCGCTAGTAGCAAGCTGCACGTGGTCTCCTCCGCGTGCATCCTGGCCGCCACACTCTGGTATTCCTTGGAATTGAGCTTGTCGTCGATCACCCCTTGCAGCTCGAAGTCGCTGTATATTTTCTGTCATAGGATAGCACTCTTATGAAAACTCTTATCTCAGCTGACTCTACTGATCGATTAAAGTTTTGGCCTCTTAATAAAGTGGAAAGGCAAACAGGCACTAAATTTTAAGCACGCAGGTGTTCTTCATCCAGCGGGAATCTACGGGATGAGGGCAGCAGGGAACCGATCTTTGTGGCAATCCTATTGAGGCCTACGTCCAGCAGTGGGTGACCTTCGGCTTAAAGGATGAGGAGGTTTCTTGCCATATTGTGTTTTAATATATTATGTTCAAAATTTCTTGATAAAGGCAGAGGGCTTAAATAATGATGTCATATAACGCCAGTAACTTTAATAAATTGAGATGTTCAAGGATCGGAAGAATTTACCGCGGGTCGAACTAATAACAAAATCTGTTGCACGAATAGGTGAAATTCTACGACCTCACAGAAGACACCCATGAAGTAGAAGTATTTCTGCGTTTCGTCTGATGAGTGAGGTGCCGGAGCTAATTCTGGTCCTCTCCTTCTTCCCAGCCTTTCCTAACAAGCAAAGAAAGGGGGAAGAGGATTAACCGTAGGAGTCCTTTCCTCTCTCCATTAATAGTAGGCAACGCATCAGCAATCGTTAGCTTGTTGCAGATGCTTATGGGTAGCAGTCACTAAATATCGGGTGGCACCGGCAACCCGTTTGCCTTATGTGAGGATGACATACCTTGAGTATGATGGAGAGGCAGGCGACCTGCTGGGGATGCAGCGCGGGCCGCTCGCCGAGCCATTTGGTCACCATGGTCACCTGGATGCCGTACCAGTGCTCGAACAGCTGCAGGATCCACAGCTCGTCTGTTACCTGATACAAATACGATTACGTACTAAGTGGTGCTCACTGGTCTGATCTGGTCATTGACGCTAAGTGTCTTTATTTGTTAAGTGAACTAAAAGTTAAATGAGTTAAGTGAAATTATTATAATTTAACTATGTTTAAGATTTTATCACGTTCCTTGCCTTTCCTTTTCGATGGTGTGTTGCTGACATTAACATGTCATTAAATAAACACGAAGAGACGGCCCAGGAGAACAGATCGATCAGATACGAGACCGCGATAAAATCCATAACAGTAGTTTAATTTCAATGTGTATTATTCGCGGAAATATAAGACAGTATTATAAATCTATCAGTTCATATTAAAACTGTTGCAAGTTGACTATTAGGCTGTCTGGTAGGGAAATATTATTCCTAAAATGTTCAAGGTCAAATCAGAAGAATTCAAGGGAGTAGCGTACACTTATAGGATTTATAAGAGCGCTGTCTCTGCAACTTAGTGAAGTTCTCAACTCTGAAGTGGCAAACTTGTGCTGCTTTTGACACTGTATTCAAGATAACTAGCCACAATCCAAGTTAGACCCTTAGCGACTCCTAATGTAATAAGTAATTTGTACCTTCGACCTGATTTGGTCCATCGAGTTTCTCATGAAGTTGACGTAGCCTTGACCGATGTCTTTACCGGAGCCAGACACGTTCGCTATCGTCAGGATCGATCCAATCAAGCTGAAATTAATATCACCTTTCTTATAGTCACCTTTCTTTTTTTTTAATATAGCCAAAGTGATAAGAAGAGATCATCACATGTCCACTGGTTCTTGTGGAAGTTCTTTCCAAGGAATGCTAGGGTGTTAATAGTAGAGTGCTAATTTAATATTTTTGTTATTTTTTATGGAAGAAGGTGGCAAACAAGCAAGCAGTTCACCTGACGTTAAGTGACTGATACATTCATATGCATCGTAAACTTTGATAGACAGAGGAGGGGCTATCCCCTATCTATAAAGGAGAAAGAATATTGCCTTCTCCTTTTCATCTCTTTTCCGTCCAATCTTTTTCTCCTTATTAGGACAGGATGGGAAGGGAAAAAGAACTGAAATTTGGCCTCCGGTACCTCACTCATCAGACGAAACGCAGAAACATACTGCTACTTCACCTGTCTTGTCTTGTGTGAAGTTGTAGTATTTACGCGGTCGTGCCGGTCCATTGGTTTAACGGATGTGGTCGTTGTATATTAAAATGTTAAGGTTGAACTAGTGTGGGAAGTTACCTTCCCTCATCGAATCTGGCGATCTTGGCGAGCGTGGCCTCGAGCACGGCGGACAGGCGCGTCGTCATCCCGGTTGACATCGCCGACAGACAAGCTTCGATCTGGGCATCCATTTTTGCGTGATACTGATACTGGAAGGAATCGTTATTATGTACTAAACCCGAACATGGTAATTGGTAGAGGTTTATTATCATTATCATGATCATAATATTTACTTTCAACATTCCATTATCAAACGAAAGTTGCTCAAAGCCTAATAGTGGTTCCTAAGATTGACTGGGCTCAGACCTATCTTACAAAAAATCGATCCTAGGACCTACCTCTAGGCTGTCTTAGAAAAATAGGAAGATATATTCACAAACTAGAATGTCTTAATGGCAACACTGCCGTCAAGCCGTTGGATTGGTCTTACTATATTTAGAGCACTCAAAATTCGATCTTGACCTGATAGTTTTGGAGTCTCTGCTACATACTGTGTTTTGCTTTTCTTATCCAGACACCTGATTTATCTCTGAAGGTTCTCAACGGTCAGGTGGAGGGGTGGCTGTGGCGGCCGTTTTCCCTCACGTAGCTTTAAAACTCACCTCTTCAAACTACTATAAACAAATGATTAACTAATACTTACAGCGACTGAAGGATCCATGGCCTTGTTAAAGAAAAATAAAAGAACGAAAGACATGCAGGAAATTAAAATAAATATAGAAATTATAAAATAACAAAAACAATAAAAAAAAAACATTTAATTTAATTTGGGAAAAACAATTTAATGTAAACAAAATATACAAAAAAAACTTATAATAATAATAAAGTGAATACATTATTATACATACAGTAGCTAGCAGTACATAGCTTCTTTATTAAGTAAATTTTTAGTTAAGATATGTATTTTTTTGAATGTAAATCCAAAAAAGTTCGGTGTTGGTATTATAACTGTCTCTAACACGCTTACAATACTTGTTGAGGTCTGAAACTTTGCTTAGGCATATAAGAATCCAGACCTTTTAAAGAATAAAGAATTCCAATATTACAGTTAAAGGGTACATTAAAGAAAAACTGATATTGTTAGTTGACATTAAGATTAGACACGTTAAGTTAACTTTGAGATGCATCTTTAATTTTTGATGAAAAAGCGTTGTTTGACCCAGTAGTAAAACTACTGGGTTCAATAGCAGGCCAGTCAACTTCATGCAAGACATCGAGCTGGGTCACCTTGTAGAAAATCTGATATTGCTAATGTTAGGTACTTAAGAAATACCTTAGGCATGTCACAGACGTAGTATACATGTGTCTTATCCAGTCTATCATGTCTGATACTCACAATATCGACCCCCTCGACCGAGCACAGCTTTAGCGCCTGGTTCTTAGCGTCGAGCGCCACGTTCACCATTGCGCACGTCTCCGCCGGCAAGATGTAGTCCGTCGACATGAACGTCACGCTCTTCTTTAGCCAAGACTGAAAACATATTTTTTATCTTATCCGGATGAAAGGATGAATTGTTTGATGAGATCTATACTCAGGAAATGCGATAATAAGAGTGTCTGTAAACGAAAAGCACGTTTGTTCGTGAGATCGCTTTTGTTTTTAGTAAAATTTTAATTGTTTACTTTTATTATTCAGAAAATATCTCATAGATGTAAACATACTTGGAAAGACGCCTCGGTCTTCTGTATGCAGGTTTCCATCATGTCTGATGCCATGAGCTTGAGCCGCTGCTCCAGGTGGGATCGGAACTCTGGCTCCGGCCAGTGCAGGTCCCGGATGAAGCACTGCAGCGCGTCCAGCTTCCAGAACAACTCCTCGCTCGTTGAACATCCATTACTGGAACCAACGAATACTCATATCACTTATTTAGGAAACGACATACTTCCCAGGTAATGCCGGTCCATTTATACATTTGTATCTCCATTAATAAGAAATTGCAACTATGGTACATGAAAGGCACATAAAACCACCGAATTCGTGGTCGAAATACTATGCTGAAAACAGTGATAACGATCTCGTGGTTACTTTCAAGTAAAAAGACACGACAGCTAATCTGAATAATTTTTCAGAAGTAAATTTCATATGTTACATACCCTTTAATTTCCCATCTCTCCTTCTCAAATCCTTTATGCAAAGATTGCGCAATCGACGACTCCATAAGGTCTACGTAACGCACGACCAACGGGGCAAAGGTGTCGCGCAGATGTTCATGGAATCTGCCTCCTTTGAGATTATCTGTAAAGTTAAAATCAAAAATATGAAGGAGGATACGTACGTAATTTTGGGGCTTATGGGTAGTTTTATAATGCCATTAGATATTTTTATAGTAGAAGGACAAAAGAACCAACAGCTCATATGAGTATTCAATGAGACCACTTTACCCATCAACATTATCATTTCACAATCAGCAGTAATCAAAGTTTACAAAAGCAATCTAGCCATAATCGAGCTGCCAATCCATACAACTGCGGCTGTGGTTGCTGGTTTTCCCAACCATTATCTGGTTATCTTTCTTCTAATATATAAAAAGAAAAATAATTAACAAAAATCTTACCATCAGTTCTCAAATAATCGTTCAATATCTGGAACAGCGGGAATGAGTCCCAGGTGTCCGGGGGTTGTTCTGACAGCACCCGGTCCATGTCTACTCCGAATAGCGCCCAGAAGATTTCCGCATGCTCGACCAGCAGCTCCGAGAACCATGCAAATGCCTGTTTGAAGAGAAATAGAAGTAAATGCTGTATTGAAAAGTTATTATGGGTTTGGTGGTGGTCACTTTTTAGTCTGACGACTAAAGAGTAATGTTTTTCGCGGGTATGTAAGAATGTATATGCGTTCCACTGGAACCTATAGCCTAAACAGCTTGACTGATTTTGAAAGAGGCGTCATTCGATTTGCATTCCTGCCCTGATTGTCATAGAGGTACAGTCAGTCGGGCTTAGTGTTTTTATGGAATAAGGTAGCAAACGAGCAAGCAGGTCACCTAATATTAAGAGACCGTTACCCATAGAGATCCGCAACAAGCAAATGAGTCACAGATGCGTTGCCATCTTTAATGGACAGTGAAGATGGGATAGATAGGAAAAAGGATATTTCTTTTTCCCGATTTAGCTCTTCCCCATACAATCCTGTTCTCCTTCCCATCCTATGTTTATTAGAGAAGGATTGGAAAAGGAAGAGAAAAGGAGAAATTAGGAACCTCGCTCATCGGACGCAGAATACTTCTACTTCACGCCTGTCTTCTGTGAGGTCGTGGTATTACACCGGTCGAGCCCGTCGATTCGTACAATAGATGTTTTTGCGGGCTGTTGGTTTATTTTAGTTAACTGTTTCTTTTCATTTCATTCATTATCATAATATCAATTTTACTCATTTTCAAAAAGCAGGCAGATTCGCCATACCCGACTTTCAAATTTGGAATAAGGATTTTATCACTCTAAGCTGTTATGAATAAGAAACGCCTGTTGGAATTTTATTTCTTTATAAGATTAGTGTAGATGGTCGATGGCAGGCATTATTAAACCTTTTCATATCTACGGGAGATAGGTAAAAAAAATTCTGAGTATTTTTAATATGTAGTTTAGATGATTTATGTTACGGTGATTAGCAATCACTTAACCATATAGCTCAGGGTTGCTTACCACAGATCTAAGTTATATTGTAAACAAAAAAATTCGTACAATACCTCTGTCGATCCAAGAAATATTTATGAGTGAATATGATTTAAAATTGCATATAATTATTTGACTTTGAAATCGATTTCGTTGTTAACAATATGCGCTCACGACTAAAACCATGTAACATCGTTACGACTAAAATGGATAAAATCGTTAGATCATTTGATTCTCAACCTGATTAGTTGGGTAATAACGGTCAAAACGTAGTAACGGGGGCCATTTCTGTTATGTCAAAGAAAGGCAATCGGTATCATTTTGATACGTCTGATTTTGAACGGTTTTTTTATTGTCCTATTTTTTTTCTTCAAAAAATGGTCTCCCGAGTAATCGCTACACTACTGTCGACTGAAAAACGTGTCCTCGGTATTGTAGATTCAACTATTTAAAAAACCAGACGTACTACTATTATATAGCATTATACTATTATTGAAAATGCAGTCAGTTCAAGTAAAACAATTCTGAAATTACTTTTTTCGGGCTTAAAATAATCGCAGCTATCGATTTTAAATGGTTTTCGCCGTATTGTTATGATGTAAAAAATTTTAGTTGTGATCTCTCGTACTGCAAAGAAATTCTCTCATAAACATTTCCACAATTAAATCCATAATGATGCCTAGAGCATGCAAATCTCTATAGAAAACATTAAAATCACACAGACTAAATATTTGCCGTGTCTACATAGCCTTAGAAATGCAGACTAACTACTAACTCACAGTTCATGATATTATGAGATGGAGAAGGTTGGAGAGAGGGATAAAATAAAATTAAATCTAGAATATAATATAATCAAACTAATGAAATAAAAAAGAGAGCTAAATAATGAAATAACTAATATTATATAACTATACTTCTCCCAATAGAATACAGCAATTTTGACAGCTGAGAAAGATAATGATATTTAAAATGATCTAAAAATAGACAACATCGTAATAGTAAAATTTGAAATCGATTTTTTATGATCGAGTAATTTACGATGTATCGATTCACCTCCATTGTTGCACTGACAGCTGTCAGAATGGCTTTGTTATTGTGTGATAATTCTAGTGTACAAAGTGAAAACGTAGACAATTTCGTCTTTTTAAGAGCAATCTAAGTAAGGCATTAAATTAATGGTCGTGTGTTGAGAAATGTATTGTTTAGAAATTCAAATGAAACATGTGAGTATTGTGAGGTATCTGTAGTGGGGGATTTGGAAATAATTATGGCAACACTTTTCATTATAGACGAAACAAACCAAAGATCCCTGCCAATTCTGCCAACTTACGACGATACATTTTTCGATAAAGAAATATTGAGCCCAGAATGAAAAGTATAATAAATACGTTACTTGATTTACCCGACACTCGCCTTCAAAACTATCGGTATCAAAATTTAAACTATGCATTAAAGGATTTGAAATTAATATTAAAATTGAACCACGATCAATCATTTTGATTGAAATTACTTAAAAATAACACCACAAAACAATCACACTCGCTTTTCATTTTTAATAGGTTTTAGGACGAACTTGTATATAATTACTTTGATTTGTTATATCTCCTCATCTTATACTAATAAATTGAAAATAGATCGGACCGAAAACAAAAAGTTTTTTTTTTAAATTGTCACAAATCTTATCTCGATTAATAATCGCCGCATATTTGCTAATATATAGGTGTTTGGTAATTGTGTATTACAGAATACCTACGGTCCTAGACTATAGAAAATATTTTTCTTGGTAAATTTGCTTGCCACACCAAAATATTGCAAGAGTTAAAAAAAGGTTCAAAATAAAAGTAATCAACTTGTATATTATTTATAGTGATTTCTTTTTAAAAAGTGATATTTTCTAAATAAGTGATTCTTTCATAAAATACGTAATTTATTACTAAAACTGTGCCTTTGAAATATGGCCAAAACTGTCATAAACTTTTAGAATAAATTAAATAATATTCATCAAAATTAAAGACCTTTTCGTCCAAACAAAACAAGTTGGTATGTGGCTTTCCGTGCACCCTGTATAATCGAGTGTCGAGTAAGTGTGAAGAGAGTGTGATTTGTAATGTTAGAATTCATTTAAAACATAAATCAACATCGTGATCTATCTAATATCTAAATGGAGTCTGGTCATGCATAGCTTTCAATTTTGAGCTCTAAGATCCAAGCGTTGTCCAAGCGAGTGTCTTTATATAGCCCGAGGCTACGCCCCGACAAACAAAGGGTGATTCAAAACTGAGTGATAACAAAATAATGGAGACCGAGTGAATTAAAGATTGACAAGTGAATCGTATCAGCCGAGCAATGAACCAAAATTCTGAATAGTAGTTACATTTTGTTGACCGCTAGAGTCCGGTTTTGTGTTATAAACCTGTGGAGAAATAAAACGTAAGATAGAAGTGGACGCACTAAAAATTATACAGTACTTACTTAGAGTACTTATCGACAAGTGAATATGCTTCAAATATTTCCTTCTAGTAATCCTTGTAAAACACAAGTTGTATAATGGAATAAATAGAACTTTAAAGAAAGAAGAACTAAAGAATGTGTTACAAAAACAAAGTAAAAGCACCAATACTTTCAAGTTACTACAACAAAATAACATTTTAAATAGATTCACTTGACGATTAAGCGACACAAAAAAAGATTAACGCAAGTAATTTAAAAAAAAAAAACTAACTTTCTAAAAAAAATCGATTGATTTAGAGCCCCCATGTTTCAAATACCTTTGTTTATTTGGTGATTTCGACAGTTGCTTTAATAATAGTAAATTTTGGCTCTACTCAATGATTTTCATAGATGTTTCGTAAAACGATATTTTTTTAAAATTTATCAACAAAAAATAGCCAATTTTTCAACATATTAATGAGCTGGAAATAATATTTAATCATATAAAAGATTTAAGACAGGTTTTTATACTAATAATAATAATTGTCGTCAGGCACCTGGCAAGAAATACTGCATGTTACAAGAGCACTACTTGGTAAACGAATAAAGTCATCCTTGGCGATTGACAATCTCCAAATAAGCCTAACTCGTAAAGTGCAAAGTAAATTATAGGTTTGATCATCCGTCAGATAGGATATTATTTGGCGGTTGTAGTTATTTGACAGATTATTTCTTTCTTTGACATTTATCTTACATTTCGTAACAAATAAAGTTAACAATAAATAATGCATAAAATATGCATTTTAAATGCTTTTGAGAGTGATTAAATATAAAAAAGTAATTTAATGCTCTTACATGTAACTTGACACGTCAAAAGGCGACATGGCCATCTCTAATTTGAACTCGTTTGTGAAACAAAAACTATTTTACCGGGAAGTTTTAAGTGTCAGTTAATATATTTGTCAATTAGTTATTCAGCAATTTACTCAGACTTTGTGAAACAGGCCCTTAGAAAACATATTTACAGCTCATTTATTAACAAAAACAAACGGCCTGATCATTCCTCGTAGCGTTAATAACATCGACACAGGAGAGTAGGGTGCTATTCCAGTGAACATTGCTTAGCGAAACTTTTTACAATACAACTATAAATATTAAAAAGGAATTACGAATTAACACGTTCATAATTTAGCACAGATAAAATATTTCTACATTATTAACTTAAAATTAAATTGAAAAAAATATTTTTTATAAATATTTGCAGACAATTGAATGTTCTTTAAAAACTGGCAACTTGATCGATTGTCAGTTCAGTTTTTTTTTTTCGTTTGTAAAAAGTTTTACCGTTGCAGATACCACGACACACAATATCAACACATATAATTTGATATTTCGAATTGTAATTTTAACTTACATTTTTATTTTCTTTTTCCATAGTTTATCTTCAAAATTATTTAGATAATATTTCAATATGTTCTTTTCACATTTTTTAGTTAAGACTTACAACTCGAAAATCACAAACAATAATATCTGAGGCATGTCCCGCATTACCTCAGCATAATGTTCTTCGTTTTGTTGCAGGAGGTCAACACATAACTCTGCCAAATGGATCAAGTCTTCTAGTTTCTTTGCCGGAGTCACCATTGTTTCTCCTCTCAGATCCTCTGTGAATAGACGAAACGACGCTGTTTCAATTGTCTTAAAGACTTATTTGGTCTCATTATTATTTTGTTTGATAGGAGGAAAAACTGCGTATAATGCAACTCTCCAAATTTTATTTTAAAACCAAAATATTGTAACACAAGCGTTACTATAACCTTAAAGTACATTTTTCCTGATCATTTTTTTCTGTATAAAATCTGTATCTAGTATTCTATAGAATCGGATGAAGGTACTATGTAGATGCAACTGTTTTACCAACTGGCATGTTGAGCAAATCTTTTTACAACAAATATATTTTCTAAGTTATTATATACTTTTGACACATTTGGGAAAAATAAGGAGAGTGAATTTTTAAGATGCGCAACACCAACTTCATGTTATCCATGGCAACCAATTACAACTATTTGACATTCGCCTATAATTCCAAATTATTTAATTAAACTGTTATCACTGCATTTAATTTCCTTTTTTAACAAAGAGTACTGACAAATTGGATGAATTTTTCTCATTAGCAGCATTATTCTTTGTTATAGTCCTAGTTAAAAGTAGTTAAAACTTATTTTGAGGTCGATTAAAATTTTGTGGATACGTAATTTACAATGTAACTTTACCTTCAATGTTAGCCTTCTGGCTGAGTTGAGTGTAGTTAAGTAAGGCAGCGTTCTCGAGGCTAGTCTGTATCATTGTCCGCACCTCCTCCGGAGCGACGGGCGTCACCACATCCTTCATCAGTACTCGCTCCAGTAATGAAAGAGTTGCCTGAAATCATTCGATTCGATATAGTTGAAAATTTTATACTCGTTAGTACAACAAGCTTAGTAAAGACTCGCATAGTTTCCTCAGGCCCACTTCGGAAGTAACAAAGCACCAAAAGAGAGCAGCTTGAATTTTTGATTATAAAAATTCGATAGTAAATGGTGACAGAAGGAAAACGTTAAGGCCATTTAAGGTGCTTTAGATGCGCGAGATATGAACAGAAGACTCGATCTTACATCCTAATTGTTAAAGAAATAATTTATCAAATAGTCTCCAATGAAATTCGTGATCGAAATTGAAAAGTGCTTGACGTCAATAATTGAATATTTTATCAAACATTCCAACCTTAAGCGCGCCTTCTGGTCTGCCGAACGGGAACGCATATCTAAAGTTGGTGATCTGGTGCTGCAACAGCGTCTTCAGCCTGTCCTTGATCTCAGCGAACTTCTCCTTCTCCTGCACCGTGATGCTGCCCACGCCGTCGGGCCTGCCAGGCAACGTGGCCGTACTGTGAACCACTTGTTAGGTGGGGCTTACTCTAGTAGGGCACAAGCGGGACAGGGTCGGATGAGGTGTTGGCGGTACACTTTTATACTTAAAAATATTATAATCATCGTTCTGGTGGAAGTTTGCAACATAATATTGTCTAACAATTGATAACATTAAACATACCTACTTTTAATTTACATTCTGACGACTTATTAAAGTTGATACGGTCATCATCAAAAAGGTTTTAACTAAAACTACTAGATATTTTTGGCTTCTTAATATGTTGATGTTGTAATTAATAATTTACTAGAGAATTAGAAATAAGCGATGTACTTGTTAATAATTTTGAATTACCAAGTTCAATAAAAGACTCTAAATTTGAAATTCCTCAAAAATCTCTACATAGTAACTATTTTTTAATAGCACATTCCAAAGCATTTTGTCCCTTATCAGATATAAGTGACATTTTGAATTGTACAGCCAACCCCGCAGTTCCGTAAACAGAAAATGTTAGTGTGAAGAACAGGTCACAAGTTAGTTTGCTAAGCACACTTATAAACATTTACAAGGAGTTAGTTACACCAATAGTTAAAACACTTGCATTAGAAAGTAGGATCTCAGTGTACGATCTATTAAAAGATAGTTCCAGTTAATATTTGATGCTGTGTTATAATTGAACGTTAACAAATACGAAACTTATATATTTACCAAATTCATTATACAGTACGTGTGTTATGGCGTTTTTATTGTTTTTACTTGGAGAACATCGTAAACCAAACGGCAAAATTAAATTTAGAATATTTGTTTTTTTTACTTTAACGTCTTAGACAGAGATGACTATTGCTATTTAACTTTTACTGAGATCTTCCAAATGTGATGTTGGTCATAAATCAATATAGGTATCACACGGATTGTTTTTTAAGGAAGAATTCGGAAAATCATTCGGAAAATCATTCGGAATTGTTAGCTGTAAAGTTCGACCTCTAACACTTACTATTAACACTTAAATTATAGTTCAGAGGCTTAGATTGTTACTTGAAATGATTAAAACCCAGCCCTTTATTATATAAATTTGACACATCACAAGTGTTTCTAACACAGCTTCAAATACAAACCAATTAAGATTTTAACTAATAAACGGTCAAACACATTTACTACTTTTTTTCAACAGGGGAAGAAACTGTGGTGCAATTATTTGGTAGATACTACACATTATTAGACACAAAATAAGATATATTTAAATTATCTGAAAATAGAAAAGAAAGGAATGCTACCATCCAACATATAAGGTCTCTAATTTTACTTTTATCGTTGTTAACATAACAAAACAATCAAAATATAATATTACAGTGGTACCATCTGTCGAGTCGTAAAAGATGAACATTATTGACTTCCGACATTATTTATTATTTAGTGATATTTTATTTTTATATTCTCTAGTTCCCCAGACAATCAAAAAGTAGAGTTTACTTATTTTTGTATATCACGGCTTTTGACACAACTATGTTTTTATAGAATCAAATGGTTTTATTAGTTTTTGTATATATTTTTATCCAGAATAAACAAAATCACAATTAATTTTTGTTCTACAAAAACAAGAATAGGATATAAAAGAAGAACTACACTCACCTGTTCCCGTGTACATGACTTGCACAGAACGCGAAGGAGTAGTGCATGAGGGTAGGATCAACAGTCTGCGTGCAACTCTCTGCCACGTCGAGGAGATCAGACAGATAGCAGAGGTGACGGTAGCAACCGCGGACTCCGTACCGCGCGCAGTACTCGTCCAACACGAACACTTGACCGGGAGAGAACCAACCCTGCAAGTTTATGTATGGGGAGAGTATAGATGTGCGGCTCTGAGAAAAACAGAATGTGCGGAGTAGAATTCAATTTATGTTGTTTTTTTTAAATATTAGGAGGTGGCAAACGAGTAAGCGGTTCTCCCGACAATAAGTGACCACATCCCATAGGCATCTGCAACAAGCTAATGAGTTGCAGATACGCTACCTCGCTTTGAAGGACAGAGGATGGGACAAACAGAAAAAATATATTTCCTTTCCATTTTATCCTCTCTCCCGTTGAATCCTCCTCCCTTTCCCTAATTATATGCGAAGGGGAAAAGGGTATTTTTAATAAACTGCCATGGTAACTCATCCGTTATATACCCCATATTTCAATAAGTTTTTGGATGAAAAGCAGATAGTAAATGCTTCTATTTGTGCTGATTACTTTAAAATGTAAAATGAGAAATGCCTTACCAAGGAACAGTAAGGATCTTGAAGGCGGTACTTTAGTGTCAGCGACTGCAGCACGCAGAAGAGCTGATGATGGTCGAACTGGCAGGGGTCCGCTTGGATGTAGTCCTCCATGCCGTGTTTACGAGCTTTGTCCGCGTCTGAAAAGGAAAATTGTAACCTTTACGATCGATAGCTTCGTCAAGGCATTGATATGTAACAAATTGTGATTCCTGAATGACGTTCTTAGTTTACTAACATTGGTTAACAAGAAACGTTTCGTAAAATTATGCATTTCCCTAATATTTATTTAGGAGTCTTTTATGATCGAAGAATGTATGAATATAACATTTATAAGTTCTAGTTCTGACACAAAGAAAGCATTATATTGTAGTGTCCTTTTTTTGCAGTGAAAACTTCTTTAGCTGCGTTAGATGAGAAAATCTTATAGGTCTGCGTGAACAACATGCGTTAAGTCAGGAACATGCTTATTTAAATTTGGAACAGTTTTGACGAACTTTTTAAATTTATTTTTCATATATTCAATTTTGAATTTTGTTGTTAAGATACGAGGGTTTATTTTTGTTGATTATTTATTTATGTTTGAACTATTGTCACGCCTTCCTAAGACTAAGACCTTTCGTATGTCTAATCGTCCAAAGCTATAATGGTGGCAGGGGAATTAACTCGTGTAATTCTAAATGGTTATGTTGGTTAGAAAGATTATTATTTATGATCTGTTATGTCAATATGGTAATATTATTTCATGTTTCAATATCATAGCCATCACTACAATTATAGTTTACTGCATCAATTTCCATCACGCGAACTTCTAGAGAAGTCTACATACCTCCCATGATCTTGATATGCGTGTCGGAGGTAGTGGGCGGCGTCGGTTTGTGGCTCTGGCCCGTGGCTCGGTACAGCGCCATCACCCACAAGTGGCACTCGTTCTCGTCGCCCACCCCCATCAGCACTGACTCGCCGTCGCGCACAGCATTCATAAAGTACTTCGCTCCTTCTAGTTCTGCATGATTATTTTGTTATTAGAACGGAGTTCTTTATCGCACGTTTGTTTGCGAACTGCTCCCCAGTGCCCCTCTAGACCGAAACATGTGTAAGAATGAAAAACGCCACAAAAAACCGACATCTTTTTGCAGAGATTCTTGAGACACTTCCCGATCACATAGGAAACTAAAACTTGTCGTAAATTTTGAGAATAGGCAAAAATATTTTAACGTTAAAACCCTTCTTATACTAAATCATTTATTATTCAATACAACACACAACAAGATATAGCAAAAGGAATTGCGTTCCATTCGAGTCGAGAAAGACACCTTTCTATTATTTTTTAAATTAAAATTTCCAACAATTATTTTTTGTTCGAGACAATCTACTCTAAGATGCTATAATATGCATCGTACAGACATCTATTGACCATGTAGGATAGATAATTTATATATGATAAAATAAAAGCAATTGTAAATAGTCTTACCTTGACCAACCATCAGCTGAGCTAAAAGAATAAAAAATATTATTAGCACATATATAAATAAAGGGAGAAAAAACCCCTCTATTATATCGAGCAAATATATTTATCTAAAACAACAAACAAAAAGAGTTAAACGAATAACTTGCAGATAGAACTTTACAAAATTTTTTAGCCTCCAGTTTTTGAATCAACAGTATAAACAACCAAAGCTGAGTTTTTCAGATAAAAAAAATCCACCTGGTAGGCTTCGTGCAATCTTCCACCAAAAATATGAGAAACTGCAATTCCAATGGCGTATAAAATCTAATATTACTCCTATAAACACTTTTATATTTTATTACATTAAAATACACAGGTATGGTGTTGTGTCTGTATTATAATTTCATAAAAAACTAAGTCCTGTTAAAATTCGAATTAGGTGAGATCTTACCACTGGCCAACTCTATATAATCTACAGTGAATCCGTCAAGTTGCATCATCTCAGCTGGCTCAGACTTCTTGTCCTTGTACGAGCAAAGCGCGAAGGTGTACTGACTGACTTGCACCAGCACCATGTAGCGCCGCTTCCACTTGCGCCACACGTTCTTCCCAATGACGTGGAGGTAGCTAGAAGTTTACAGCGTTTAAATGATGTAATCCACGAATTGTAGGAAGTAGTAAAATCAGCAGAAGCACCAACTGGTGATGGAATGGGGATATTCGATCGAGATAGGGAAGCACTACGTTTTGTCTGATAAGTTTGGTGCCGCATGCCCATTCCGTTCTCTTTTTCATCGCTATTCTCTCTATGGCAACTTTAATATGATATAAAGGGGCAAACAAGCAAGTGGTTAACCTGTATTAAGTATCGTTACCTATAGGCATCCGCAACAAACTAATGATTTGCAGATGCGTTGCCTACCATTAATTGACAGAGGGGGAATAAACAGAAAAAAGGATATTTCCGTTTTCTGTCCATCCAAACAGGACTGGACCCTTCCCCTGAAAACGACCAGAATTAGGTTTCCGGCCTCCTTGTTACTCCTCGACATGACATCACTCGTTTGACGAAACACAGAATAGAACTAATTCTCGCATGTCTCCTGTGAAGTCGTGGTATTTCATAGGTCGAGTCGGCAGATTCGTGCCACAGATGAATTTGGAGGCTTTACTCCTTTTAAAACTTTTCTGATTCTTAAGGACTTGACAGGTAGCGGTGACCACATAACATTTATTATAAGAGACGTTTGCTTATTTGCCACCATCTACTATAAAATGGGCTTACCCGCAATGCTTCATGTTCAAAGGCTTGTCCATTCTGCATGCAATTTTGATCCTCAGGTCTTGATCTGGTAAATTCTTCGGTACCGTCATACGATGCCATTCAGGAGCCTAAGAGAGTGTGTTGTTTAAGGTTATAGTAATGTTAATACTCAAAGATTGAGAAATAAGAAGAGTCATTTTAGATTACATAAATTATACGATGATAAAATTAAAGCTTTGTTTACCTTACTCGACAGAGGTGTTGGTCGCAAGACAACTTTGCCTAACTCCTTATCTTCTAAAGCTAAGACTCCTGGGTTTTCAGTGTACAGTTTCACCTTGACAGCCGGTAGAGGCTGTGTTGTGCTGAAATCGCCTTGGGTATCCCACCTGTGTTATAAGGATAGCGACAAGTCTAAATAAGACATTTCAATCAGATTTGTGTATTTTTTGTATACGAAAGTTTGGTTTAAAACATGTTATAATAATAATATTTGGTTTAAAATATACATACATACAAACCTTTCACGCATTATCTAGTCTCAAATCAATATGGGTGAGATTGAATAACTAAAGAAAAAACTTCTTAAAATTAAAAGTTTTCAATTATTCACCAGATGGCGTTTTACTCAATCTTGTAAAATACTATTCTGTTGCTAAAATATTTATTTATTATTAAAATACAAACTAATTAATTTAGTAAATGTAATTCTCACATAGGCTTTGACGCTTCAGCTTGATCGGTCTGCAGCTTGTCGCCCCCCTCCACCTCCATAGTGCAGTACACGATCCTGTTTGGTGCCAGTGACTTCAGACCTTTCACTTCCATAACAACCACCTAGAATGGATCCAATGCCTCATTTATTTTCATCAAAAATAAAAAAAATCCCCGTGATTAACACAAGCCCATTTTCTAAATCACTCGAGTTCAGGCTCTTTCAATGTTGAAAGAATCTAAATTTGAGCTCAGACTATTACTATTGAAAGATATGGATGATTCAAAACCCAGTAGGATAATTCCTAGTCAGAGTATTAAAATGAATTTGAACAAAGCCCAAAAATACGCAAATGTCGATGATAATGTTCTAGAATTTGGCAGAGCGATTGACACCATTTTTTTTATTAATTGATATAAAACAAAAGTCACACTGCACACAACATCAATCCATTGTCGTTACCTCAATTTGGAAAGTAAGAACCACATCCATTTTAGTGAGTTGCGTGTCGACGTCACCTCCGTCGCCCTCGCCGGTCAGTTTGTTCGCTAGAGAGCCTTGCGATCTGAAACACAGCTGCTTACTCAACCTTGGACTCGGATCTGGTCCAGCATTCGATCTGCCTCAGCAGGACAACCACCACCAAGATAACAAGACAAATGTAAGAGATAGTAAAAGAGTTGTTAATCAATTATTAATCGAGCAAAACATCGAGTGAAGTTAAAAATGTTATTATAATGTTAATATTGAATTTACATTGAAACATAACAAAGATCAAATCCATCCATCACATGTTAATCAAGCAAGTGTTGGAATAGAATTTCAAATGATTCGACACAAGGGATTCAGGACAAACATTCAATCAAGCCCATGGAACAAGATGCAAGGTGGCATACGAAATGGATCCATCACCGATACCAAGAATGATTAAGCATTGCAAAGGGAAACGTTACATAGTTTTTTAGAACATCCACACGCTACTGAGCATATACTAAGGCTTTATATGGTAGGATGAAGTATGATGATCGCAATTTATACTAATATTATATGAAGCAAAGCCCTATACAAGCGCGAAGCGTTTTTCATCTTATCTAGTATTTAGTAAGTAATATTATTTTCGTTCCTCGTTTATGTACATATCGTAAAGAATGAGGAAAGAGAGAATGAACTAAAAGAAGATGAAAGGGAAGAAAGTGAAGAAACAAGCTGTGAGAGTATAGTCATAAGCTTCTGTAACTCAGATGGGTATTCGTAGATATTCGTTATTTTGGTTGGATTTATCTACAAACTAGGGGTAATGCTAAAGCTTACTTTAGTTGGATCTCGTAGCAAGTTAGCCGGTTATATAAGTTTCTCTACTTATTATTATACTTTCTATTAAAGCTAATTAATTTTCTGGCTGTGTTGTGAAAGCAATATATCCTTAGTTGTCATTTTTAATAATACCAGTACCTAGACCACAGTACCGTCTTCTAAACTTTGTTAATCATTTTGTTTTAATAGTATTGCAACAGACTCGATAGATTGCAGAGATACGCATCTAAATAAATACATTAGCTTAGTTGGACCAATCTAGATCCTAGATAGATCTAGATCAATAATGCAATCTAATATAATTGGATTAATGAGTAGTATGGTAATTTTATTCGCAATTACATCAGTTCTGCTTTCACAAGCCATCTGGTAGTGTCAAGATTAAATGATACCAGAACGATGACCAGTGTGGGCGTTATACATTACTGTAAGATTTTCTTAACTTATTCATTTTTATTGCTGAATGTGTCTCTTTTCTGAAAATATTATTAAAATTTGGATCGAATTCTACTAACTCTTATTATCATGCAAAATAACTCCACTCTCACTTTCAATCATTGAATTTTGGATTGGAATCATCGTTAATGAATAATTTAGATAAATGACAAGGCTACTCTAAATTTGACTAAATCTATAGTGGTCGTCTGGTATTGTGATGACAACGTCAGGATTTTAAGAAAAAGAAAAGGTTTACGGGGTGGTGTACAAGGTTCCCGCTACACAAGACACGTGCGCAAATTAATCATTTATGTATTTATTACTTGTACTTCCTTTTTATTTACCGTCCGGAAATGTGCCAGGGACAGAAAACCAAAATAGAAATGAACAAGTAGAAAAGAAAAGAGTTAGAAAGATTTGTAATTTTATGTTTGTATCTGTAGTTCACCTGTACCTAAATTGTAAGGCACGTAAAAAAGTTCGTCGGTTAATACTAACGAACTATCTAATTTATAAACGTTAAGTTCAAATGAATATTTATCATTAAGCAAATTAGCAACGGCAATATCTTTGCCATTGCTTTGCTTCTCATCGGGTAATTTATGTAAATTGCAAAATTGTTCTACAGATAAGAGACCGATAAAAAAAAGTGTGGAATTGACTGGGCTTTGACTTGACTGCAAAACGATTTAGTATTGTTATCAGATAATGGCTCGCTTTTATTATGATGATGGAATAGTTGATTAAACTAGATTTTCTTCTGTTATTTTTTCTCTTCTCAATTCTAAATCCAAAGCAAGGAAGAAGGGAAAATCTAACATTATCTGGGTTCTGTTTCAATTTACATAATCTTATTTTAGAACTTTTGAGTCTAATAGTATTTTGAATTTAATACGTTTTTCTAATTGTTGTTAATAATAGACAACGTCCTGATGCCATTTAAAGATTTAGTAGTAGAGGTATCTTGAGTAAATTGTTCAAATTATATTATAAAGTTCTTATATGTCTACTACACATGTTTAGTTTACTCAAATAATTTATCGAAGCAGTTTTTAACAATACGCATTTTAATTCAGAATTTGTATAAATATTTAAAAATAAATTACTTCATACTTATTTTTAAATACTACAATTAACTTTAAAATGTCATAATCTCTGTATATAAAAGTATTTTCTTGATGAACTTAATTTAAATGACCCATTAGACATTGACAAAGCACAATCTGCCATTATCAACTTCATATCTGCGACAACATTGACCATAGATGATATTAATGGCTTGTTAGATATGATTCGAAAGGCGACACATTAACAAGGTAAGACACATACGTAGGGATGTATACGGTTAATCTAAAACACGACATTTATGATACAATTCGATTATCGGATTTCTTGAACATTTAACATAGATCAAGTATCTATAGGTAGACTTTATTCAACAAATATTTGAAGAATTACTTAACTTTCTTATTTGTATGTTTTAAATGCAGCAAAATCTTAAGAGCGTATATAGACATCCGTTTTTTCGTCGGACGACGGATCGTGTTTTTGACGGATTTTAGGTGGTGAATGGTTTATAATGACGTGATGTGATGTGTGTACGTGTATCGGACATCAGTTCGGCGACCAGTATAGGATTATCTTTTACTGACGGTCTGTCTTACAGTGAAAATAACGGACGTCTACTAGCGCTCTAAATCTTCTCCTGCTTTTTAGAATATTCGTAATCGAATTACATCCATAAAACATTAAAATTTTCTAAACATTCAATTTATAAAATACTAACCTGTGATTATACCGCTTGATTCTATGTAGGCCGTATTTAGAGTCGGCCCCGCCCTTAGAGACGGGTAAGGACTCCAAATTGGCCATGAGAAGGTTGATGGATGACTTCAACTCTTCAATGTAGAGTGACTCCATTTCTTTCAGCACGAACTTAGGCATCAACTTGCGATTCTGTTGTGACATCGAAAAGGTTCTCAGCTTGGGTCTAAATTTTACGACAGGTGATTGCTCCGAAATTAAACAGGAAATTTATATGTTTAGGTACATTGACTTACCTTCTCCATTTCGTTTACTTTTTGCATTCTTCCATCAAGTTCTCTTCGTATAGCTGCAGCTTGTTCGTCTGCCGAGTCCAACTATTGATAATAAATTAAAATTATTTATAATTTTGAAATAATGCAATTCATATAAACCTTATGAATCTTGTCTTAACATGTATTAAAATCATCATTTTTATTTAACACAAATATTTGAATAGAGTTAATTGATGCAGCTTACCAATAAAGCATTGAAAAGAAGCTGATGTTCAAATTTCTTCACTCCTAGTATCTGTTGGAACATGTCGTACAGCTGCTCTTTGCTGAGTATGCACTCCGCGTTCAAGCTCTGTTGCTGCGCTCGCGATGGCCGTTTGGACTCATCATCGCCCGGTATACCTTTCAAAATTTCCTTTCATATAAAAATATAGCTTTCTCTGTCCGTACAACTAATATCGAAGTAGTGATTTGGGTATTTGGTGATATAAGTGTCAACTAAATAAGATTATCTTGTGCGAAATTTGAAAACTGAGATCAAAACTTGTTTTCATTCGGAAAGTATGAAATATAAATTTGATTTAAGGTCAATTATAATAGAAGAAAGTAGTGTAATGGAAAAAACAGTAGGGTTCAAAATAAAAGCCAAAAAAAGAATACCTGATAATAGAAAAAGTAAATAGCTTTTCTCATATAATTTTTAAGAAGCTAAAAATTATTTATTATACCTAAAATGTAATATTTGTTAGATTAATTTATAATTTACATAATTACATTTCTATGTACTTACGAACCCCTTTTTCAAAGAAATCTTAGTACTATTTACGATATGTACTTGCAAGATATGCAAAGCATGTATTACAGTACTTTTAAATTGTGCATGAAGTTATGTACATTTCGGACAGTCTTAATTCTAAAATAACGAAAGCAAATATTGCCAAAGCTCCACAAGAGTTAAGCGTACATTTGCCGCCTTAGAAATACTTACCAGACATCGAAACTTGCTTTAAATTAAATATATCTCCTTAGAAAGAAAGATCCTTAGAAAGAGAAATATCATCACTGTTATGATGATTATATATTTTACAGTAAATACATTCCTGATTGAAGCAGAAATTGTTAACAAAGAATGCCTCTTACCGAATACACCAACGAACAATACCAAAAGTTGAACAAGAAACAAGCAAACATACAAGCGAACAATACAATACACAAGCTGAAATTTAGCATACATTAGGAAGATCAATGAACTGACGGCGGGTGATACCTGTTATTCCTGTTCGGTTTGTGTGAGAGAGACATGTCGTGAAAGAGAGGGACAGAAACACAGAGTGAGACAGACGCAGGCAACAGACAATTTGGGTACAACAATGACAATGATAATTGTTTTCGTGTTTAGTACTGAAATTTCTTGCAACAAGACTGCTTATATATGAATGTTACGTCTTGGCTATTGAGAGTTTTGTAATTAGCGTCAATATAGAATTGAATGAACACTAATGTTATCTACATTAATGTAATTGTTACATGTAAAAGTATCTAGATTTTTAAATAGCTTCTTTGAAATACTTCATGTTGAGCAAAACTTTGTTACGGATTGTAGCTTCAAGAATCAGACGAAATTCTTAGACATTGTTGCGAGAAATCTCCTTTTGTACCTATTATTGTTATATTTGTTTCTTTATTACTTACTATAATGCAGAGTACTAACACTATTTCATATTAATTGTGTTTATGGTCTATTAAATTGCAAAATTCGTCTTGTTTCATTTGTTATCTCGTATTTTTAAGTTATGAAATGTCTATAAGAGGTATTTAATAAAATCTTGACCACAATGTTTGTTTTGGTAGTTAAAATTTACGGCTATTTGTATTCAAATATCATGTTTGAACTGTTAATAATGGTAACTGGGGTCAGTACACTAACAAACAACCTATCGATGAACACACTGATCATTTTTATCACAAACATTTAAATGCAGGTAAGCTATTATAAAAACAAGTGATGCGTTAACACAAATAGCACATGCCCAATCATTGTCTGATTCATTCATTGGCACATCTATGAGATAAGGAGTCACGATGTCAAAATTAAATTAAGTAAATTAGCGGAACTTGACAAATGTCCCATATTCTTCGAAATTAATTTGAGTAGAAAATAAAATAATCAAGATACAAATAGCAGAAGTGAAAGTAAATAAGATTCTTCTACAAATTTGTCGTCGTGACTTTCATCTCTTTCTTTATAAATTAAAATCTATTTAACTATTCTTACCAGTTCCTTTCATGATGCAATCCAATTTAGCTAGCCATGTTGTCAGTACAGTCTCTTTACTTAATCCATCTATTTCAGGCAAAGACCTGTGGAAGGAATTTAATGTTGGTAGCATGTTAGTATTTTTTTGTTTAATTTGAAATTAAAAATACATTTTATAAAGTAAGGTAGTAAAATATTTGTGAGTTATAGTTTTGAAAACATTAGATATAAATAGCTTAAAATAAAACAAATACCGTCAAAATACCTCCTCCAAAGCATCATCTAAAATTTGTCGAATTTGTTTAAGTAACATTTATAGATTTAAAACATAGAAAATTGGCCCAAAATTGTTTATATTTTGTAGTTTTTAAGTATACAACTGAGAAATATCTCAAACCTGACTCGTTTTTCGATGTTGTTTCTAAAGACTTCGCGAAAGTCGTGATGTGAACAGGCGCCTGATTTCACCATTTGTTCCACGCGCTCCGACTTGAGAAACACATCGTAGTAGGACTGCACCGCATTTTGGAATGCTTCATCCGCTAAGATCTGGGTTTCACCCTTGAGAAAGGCCTGATAAAAAAAAAAATAGCCTCAAAGTTAGTAAACTTAGGTTCAGTTATTGCTTACTTAAAAAGAAATAAAGATTTAAAATCTAAAAAGGTAAAGAAAGACGTAAATTGGAATAAACATTAATATGTATTGATGACTACAAATTAGATTTATTTGATTTGATGAATGTTCTTGTACAAAGTGAAACTGTTGCAGCTGTAATTAGTATGTTCAACAAAGACCAACCTGAAATCGAGCCTGAATAGTCTCAAGCTGATGCGGTGTGAGCTTAGTGTGTCTTCTTGTCATGTCCGTGGGTTGCTTAGCGTTGAAGGGATGTGCTATACACCTTGATACAAATACGTACAGTTGCAAGCGACGCTTTTTGTCCTCTTCTAGCTTCTCTATTTTCTCCTGTATAAACAAATGTACTTCATTGTTTTTATACTAATACCCTATAGATATTAAGCCTACTTCTACTCTTTAAACATAATCGTAAATTTAATTTGCTTTCGAACGTTTCTTAACATATTCTTATGATAACATTTTTAGAGAGTTACCGTTCTTGTCCTTCAGTGTGCTTAAAGTTTAAAATGACAACACGACACCGATAAAGAACAATTGATTTTAGAAGAAATATAAAGTTACCTGTGGGTCTTGGTCTTTATCGGAATGGCTGGTACCAGACGGGCTCGGTGAAGGCGCCGGAGCTTCCCCGGAGCTCGCGCTCCCCGTCGACGTCCTGCGCAAGAACGATCTAAACGATCGATAGCGTTTAATTGATGTATATATGAAATATGTTCACACAAACAGATATTTGCGTGTGTATCATTTTGGGTTCTATATATTCATTGTCTTGTATCTGTGTGTGTAAACTTATGGTTATGTTGTGATCTAAAGACTACTTTAACATTAGCCAATTGTTTTTACTTCTAATACTTTACGTTCAAGATCACTTTCTTCACTTTTGTCGTTGTTGTCGTCTGCTGTACTTAAGAAGTTAAAATTATTTTCTACTTTTTCTAATACTGTATTAATAGTATTAGTAATTTAAAGATTTGTATTGGTAATATTTCAAAGATTGTTTTTAAAAGTCTTAGTAATATCTAGTTATCTAAGTAATGTATCGTGAGACGAAATGGATGTGGATTATATGTTCTCTGGACTAGCATCTACTAATACATACGCATGCGGCGGCGGGGCGAGTGCTGCTTGCTCCCTCTGTCTCGTGGCTGGATGAAGGGGTGCAGCCAATGGCGCAGTTGTCAGTGGACTGGCTCCTGTCATAATAAATATTTCGAGACTTCGCTTAGAAATTATGAATGTAGCAGCCCTAGAGGGCTCCATTTTCATTTAGTTTACGGTTCAATTCGGTTATACTTGTCTCATTACAGAGGTAGGTTGTAACGTTTTAATGCTGCATATCTAACCAACTCTGGTAGTGTTGCCGGGTTGCCTCGATAGTTTATTCTGTTAATAAGAGGATCGAGTTATAGAGAAAGCTTTAAAACAAAACGGGGCTTAGACTACCCGCTGATTTTAAGATATATCTCATGAATAAGTTTATAGCATATCTGTGTACCCTCCTCGACCTATGCTACCACTACCCTTTGAGTAATTGCGAATATATTGTCAATATTAAAGGAGGCAATACGCTATTTCATTGAAAGTCCTTACGTCGTAAAAAATGCTTTAGAATTAATGTCATCTTTTAAAATTATAATGTGTTTGTTCCATGACTTGTAATTATTTAATCACCAATTAATCTGTATTTCTGTATTTCGTTTACATTGAGACATGTCTCTGGAGATACTCGATTCGAGAAGAAAAAATTACGCAATAAGGTGCAATCGTGATTTAAAAAACACTAAAGATATAACCATTAAAGATTCGAATTGAATAACGTCTGGTTTCCAAATAGTTGATCAACGAAAAAAATAACTGTCAAACGCCGGATCAAATGTCATTTGAGTTTCTAGAGGCATGACCATAAACTTTTTTCTTTTAGAAACTGAAATCAATTTAACGTTACTTTTAACTTGACGGTATTTTAGTTGAATAAAAAATTGACAAACCCTTCTGAAACAGGGCGTTAATGATGTAGTTGACGGAGACCTGAGAGTTTCTACCATTAATGTTTGGTAGTTCCGTTGAAGATTCATCTAAATTTAGAGCTTCAAACGAGTCACCTTTATCAAAAATAAACTGTATCTCAAAACTTAAGCTTCATGAATGAAAATTGCAAATCTGTCTCCATCAAGTTCCCGGCTCGGCCTCAGTGGGTCAACGAGGCGTTCCTACAGCTTTATAAGAACTTTAATGAAATATTTATGTTAAAGTAATATCTTTTACATCATCGTAATATTAATATTTTTATTATAAACATTAACATGTCATTGTGAAATCTGAGTGAACTACTGTACTCTTCAAAATGCCTCGGATTCAGAACAACTCACCTCCCATCTCTTGTTCCTTATTCACTGCCTCTCTTTCATTCAAAATGACTTGCAACACATCGGTACCGATTGCGACTGTTGATCGATAGCGACTCTTTCTACAATGTCCTCCTCCAAAAATTTTCTCTGTAATCTACCCTTTACGATACGGATCCTTATTTATGGAGGAAGATTGCAAACGAGCAAGCAATTTACCTTATTAAGTGACCGTTACTCATAGAGATCTTTAATAACCTACCGAGTTGCAGATGCATTGCCTACCTTTAAGAGGACTATAATTAGGCCTCCAGTATCTCACTTATCAGACGAAACGCTCAATACGTCTTCTTTGTCTCTCTTGTCTTCTGTGAGGTCATGGTATTACACCGGTAGATTCAGGCAACAGAAATTGTTGTCTCGGGGTCTTAAGTTAAAGTTATTATTATGCTGATACTTCCGAAATCTTATTATTCTTATATATAATAAACAAAAGTAATATTTAGTTACCTGGTAGTCCGGCGGTGGAGCCTCGTGGAAGCTCCGGTTTCCCTCGCACTGACGGCCGCCCGCCCACCAGAGAGCCCGGGGGAACGACTGCCAAAGTATAAATAGAAAGGATGTTTAGACGACATATTTAGTTTTCAGACCTTTAACCTTTTAGCAAAGATTTATTGTTGTGTCGCCTCCCGGTCTTTATTTGTCATAATGTGTGGATCGGAGTGTTCGGAAGAACGGATAAAAAGAGAGTGCATGTGACAGAAATACGAATATTGAGATGGATGTGTGGAGTAACACGTTTATTTTTACTTTTAGTATCATATAAAATTCTTCTTGAAATTTTGGGTCTTCAATAATAAATCCTATACACCTACTACGTCAACCTACGCCAACGTGTGCTTCGTCAACCGTTTCATATTTAATAGGCCCAGCCCTCCCCCACTCTTTAACCTTTAAATACACAATTTGTTTTTAATTTATTGTATGCCGATTTTTACTTGATACCTACAAATTTTATACTATTTTAAAAGTGTTATAACATTTGGATAGCGGCAGCTAGCCGTAAGAAAAGATGGATGGATTGCGTGAAAGGTGAACATGATCAAGAAGGGAGTGACGACTGAAATGACGGATGATAGATCGATGTGGAAGTCTAAAACCTATTATGCTGACCCCACATAAAGCGGTAAAAGGGCAGAGAGATGATGATAAAATTTGTTATAATATGGGTACATTTGAAACGAAGTTTTGGGGATTGCATACTGTGAATGGGATTAGGAACAGGATCCAATAGTGATACAGGCTATAATGATGGTTTTGGTAGGTTTTTTGATAAAGATATATAAATATAAAATCTTCAGCAACATCATACATTAACGAACAAAATACAACAAGATCTTTGTGCATAACCGATGTATATATCCTATGAAGTGTACAAGAAATAGTAACTTTAAAAAACAAAAACCCCGCAACTGTACCAACCCGGGGAAGAATACAAATCTAAAGACACCTCTCACTTCGAAATCGGTCCAACCTTTAGGCTACAGGTCAAATGGAACAGACATACATGCTGGTGAAAAATATTACCCGTCTGTTAGTCAGGCAATAAGAGAAGGCAAGCAAATACAGTTTAAATTAACTTGGAATAATGTAGTTAGTAAATGGTTGGGTTGTCCAAAAGACGTGAGGTTATACATGATTTTGTTTACTACAGAAATAAACATTGTTAAAGGAAAGATATTAACAGAAATGTAATACACGAACGCTTTCAAAGAAAGGTATCACGACCTTGGTTTGTCAACTTCTGACACTGTAATAGCCATTGAACGATGAGGCGTTTATAACTGGTGCATAGCTTTTAGGAATATTAAACCGAGTGAGAGTACACTTTTAGATTGGATCAATTCTTAAGAAAGTATTGTTAAAATGTAGTTATTATTTTAATGTAAAATATACAATTATTCTACTTATTTTAATGTTAATAAAACATTGACAGACTAATGGAAGGACGAAAATAGGGCCCCGGGAATTGCTGGGTCCGGTTGCTCAAATATTTAACATGCTTATTTTAACCCCGTTTATTCAATACTAGCTGACTCGGCAAACTTCGTTCCGCCTTAGAATAAATTAAAGTTGTGTTACCTTATTAACTGATGTTACTGTATTAATTGCTGGATGAGTTATACACGGGTATCACTTTATTCAAAGCACATTGAGCTTGAGGACAGTAAGCGACAGCAAGGGGCACGGCACGGGAGTGGTCGCATCAGGAGAACAGCCCCGACATCGATGTGAGACCCGCGCTTGATTTTAACTTTACGCATTAGTTTCTATTTTTCAATAACTCCTAATATAATAATTTAAATTATATGCTGTAAAGGTTTATCATAGCGTGCAAGAAATGCTTAAGGTCACTAACGTACTTACTTTGGTAAGGAATTACACCGTATCCGCCTAAATTTCTTATCAATTACTGCATTTTACGTGAACATTTTATTATATATCTAAAGTAAGATATCTTTGAAATATAATTGTATGCCATCGCGGTTGTACTTTTTTGTAGATCTTTTTAAGATATACAATTCAGTACTAAGTAACTTTGATCTATCTCGTAAGGAAGCGCTTCCAATATAAGCACACAAAAATATGTTTTTGCGATATCCCACTACCAATCCTTGAAATTCTCTACTCTCTACTATACTATGCATTTATATATCTTTCTCGCGAATCACTATATCTATTGATAGCCCTCATTTAAATCCGTTGTGTTGTTTTAAAGATACAAGGGAACAGATAGAGAAAGCGTCTTTGTTTTATACTATGTAAAGATTAACCATGCGAAATGAAGCCAAGCGGATCCACGAGCAACTTGTATTTAAAAGTTGGCGAAATAGGATATATTTTTATATGATTTGACGACCTACATAAACATTCACGTCCCTATGTTATTGTATGAGAAGGGTTTCCCGCTCCCGCTTTTATACGTCGATGGGAACGTATTGTTCCGACATAAACGAACAAACAGCTACCTATTGTTCTTTTGTCGCCCCACTGTAAAGAACAAAAATATTTGACAGTATAATAAATTGTTGTATATGTATGAAACTTTAAGGTTGAAGATGATATTACGGTGAGTTCACACTATTGTCTATGTGTTGTTGTACATTCACTTACAACATAACGTCTCTCGATAACAACATGTTTTATGTCAATTTTTTCAACACAACACTAATACGGCGTGGGAGAGATTTTATTCTAAAAATGACTGAAAAGCTGTGAAAGGACATAAAATTCTTAGAATTGTGGTATTTCATGCTTTTAACGCATTACGACGATTACAATAATTTAAATATTTGTTTTATTGTTTGTGTAACCTATATAGAACAGAGTCACCGATAGATGTCGCTGTATCAGACAACTTGTTATAAATACAACAAGAACATTGACATCGTCAAATATCTCTTATAAAGCGACATCTATAGGTACAGTGAATAAACTTCGTGTTTTATTTTTTAATACCAAACATAATACTGGGATAAAATGACCTACTTGCTGAAACTTTAACTATCCCGCTTTCTTGTAGTCCTTACAAGCTCTCCACACCTTTGTTAGGGTAAAGGAGCTTGTGCAAGCTTAGCGAGGGACAAATGACAATGTCAGGTGCTCCTAAGCCTCCGAGATTGTGTCGCGAGGGAGCGTATCTAACAGAATAGAAGGTTGTTATAACTTTATATTTTTTAATCTTCGTCAGTCAATCTTTGTCATAGATTCTTAGAAAGTCTACCTAAGATATTTTCATGGAGTGTTCTATATTACTAACAGTGTATTTATAGTACAATCGATATTTCAAACAAAGAATTAATTACAAGAAAGCGTTACGTATGCTCATGTTACAAGAGAGAAGAAAGATGTAACGTAGTATTTATGCTTCTTTATTTTGATTTGACGTCCCTATAGCTTCCTTCCCTTCTCTTCCTTCTTTGTTCATCTTTATTCTCTCTTGGACGTTTTCAATAGTATTCAGGTCCAGATGCGGCTCCAGGAAAGTCAGGAGGGGTACTGGCTTGACCCTTCTAAGAACTCAAAATCACCAAATACCAAATATTTTATAGTATCAATTAAAACAAGTTAGTATTATGCTTGCTAAAAAGTTTCCCCCTATCTTCAGGTCCTTGATAGTTGATTATAGTTAGAGAAGAAAACTTGAAAGAAGATGAAGGAAGGAAGTGAAAGAAGATGGTATTCACAAGACGCAAGAGTATTAACTCGAAGTGAACATTCCTTCATTATTGGATTTATTAAGGTCGTTAGAATGAAACAAATAACTAATTGAGCTTACTTCAAGTAAGGTTATTGAGAATTCCTCTTCCAATATCGTTATTTTCCGAAGGCTGTTCGTCTTGGCCCTTAATTTTGCATGCCTATAAACCTTGCTACGAACGATATCTACGATCTTGGCAGGAAGCCAAAACTCGTTCGTTATTACGCGACATGACGTCAGACCTAAGTTATTCGACCTTTGCGTTATTTTGACTGAAACAAATGATATGGAAATTTTTGTGGCTGACACTTTAGAGATTCTGTGACCTTGTTTTTATAAAACGTTTATTAGAAAGCTGTTATTATATCAAAAGTGTAATTGCGAAAATAAAAGCGTCGTATTTGTTTCACTGATAAGACATAATTGATTATTTATTGTATTTTTAAATAGGATGGATCCTTTTTTTAAATCAACCTCTCAAGAGCATCACTGGAAATTTACGATTTTATTGAAAGCTTCCTTACTTAATTCTGGCTAGTTAAGTTTTTTTAAAAAAAAGGATTGCCAGAGTTAAAATTGAAAAGAGTTTATCTTTTCATTTATCTATATATACATATATAAAAGAAGAAACAGACTGACTGACATGTCAAGGCACAGCCCAAACTACTAGGACTTAAAATTTCAACCACTAATTTTCATAAATTCATTCCTTAAAGGTCTTACGTAGGGGATGAAAGTAAAAACGGAGAAATAATTGCAATCCAATGTAAGTTGACGTGAGATATATATGATCAACCATATAAAAAGGGTTCAGCACAGACTGGACAATCGTCGGTTAAATTAAATAAATTAAAATTAAATAAAGCCGGGTGAAACCGTTCGGATCAGCTTGTATATAAATAAGAAGCAAAGTAATTTCTCGACACCGCTTCGACCTCCACACCATCCCATCCTTGTTTCTTAGCAGATAAATATTTCTTGTTCTTTAAACTTAAGAATGAATATCCATTCGAGGCTTCATAACTTATCGTATTTATGTTATTACTTTAGTCCAAAGTTTGTTAGATTAATGTTTAAGTTATCAAAACACTATATGGTAAAGTAAACGAAGTTTAGCAACATCAATTATAATTTAGGACACCCTGTGTACTAAGCACTATTGGTGTCGCTAGTACACATGGTGTCCTAAGTTATAATTAATGTTATACAAGTTTCAAGCAAAAACAATTAATTATTTATAATGAAACTTTAACATATCTTATATCACAATAACATCAAATGATGTGGATTTAGATACACATATGTAACATAACAAGGTTTTGTCATCATGTATGGTGATAGGATGTGCCCCTGTCATGTTTGGGACAGAATGCGTTTGGTAAAAAGCGATTGCTATTTGAAATAAATACAAAATTTCTTTAAAGTTCCATTACATATATCTATTAAAATTCGTTTAATAAAACACGCAAAGTTCCCGTTATAGTACAAGGTACGACATTAGAAATATATACCCTCATCTGTTAAGTACAACTGAATGTTAGACTCGAGTTCGATTTGACGTTAACATAAACTTGACCCCTAGCATCGCCACCAGCGAAATACATGAGGGTTCAATCTAATTTGGTTTTTACAATTTAACAGTGTTGGCCCCAGATTTAGCGCTACCCAAGCATAATTTAGAAATGAACATATCTGACAAAATAACAAATGAGGGTATTTTCCTATATAGTGTCTTATATGACTACAAACTTTCAAGTGGAGAAACTTACTAGTTAGTAAAAATTACATCGTAATAATGCGTTACTTAGATACAGATTAAGTTAATAAAAGTGTCTTAAAAATGGCGATAGCTCACATCACCCACATTGTCTGGGACACTTTATGCTCGTTCTAAGAACGTAGTCCATTAACTTGAATAAGTAACGATGCCTCGTTTACATTTATGAGCCAAAGTCTAGACTAAGTTACGTCTCACAATGTCATTGTTCACGATCTAAGTTATATAGTTTGCGCCAGCAATATTCACCAGAGATATCTGTATAACTATTTAATTTATGTATAACATGATTTATTTAATCAATTAAGTTGCTTCAAGTTATTTATTCAAATTATAAAGGAATGTTTCGTGGACTAATATTTCGGGGTTCTATATTTCAAGTCTGCGTCAAAGTTCCCTTTAGTTACATAAAAGTTTAAGTTTAATATTAAAATCGCATAGATCCTTTACGAAATTTATAAAATCTTACGAAGGCTTTTGTCACATAAACATTTTTAAGCCCTATAAAGCCCAAACAGGCAACTTTTGTATAGTGAATTATGATATTTTCAGGCAAGAACCTCGTGGATTCCAGTTGAAGTGAAAATTTCTTTAGCCGCGTTATACGGTATTTGGAAAGGGACTTATAGTAGAAGGGGGCAAACGAGCAAGCGGTTCACTTAATATCAAGTAGCCGGTTCCCATAAGCATCTGCAACAAGCTAATGAGTTGCAGATGCGTTCCCTACCTTTAATGGATAGAGGAGATAAAGACAATGAAGGATATTTCCTGTTTCCATCCATCCCCACCTCTTACAAATTCTTCTAAGAAAAGGATGACAAGGGGAAGAGGACCATATGGCCGCCGGCAGTTCACTCATCAGACGAACCTCAGAAATACTTCTACTTCACGACTGTCTTATGTGAGGTCGTGTTATTTCGGTCGAGTCAGTCCATTCGTACAACAATATTGTTGTTGCCTACTTTATCAGTACCCTTTAACCATTTTTTGGGAAATCGCAGTAGCTAACAATAACAACCAATAATATGTAATGTAATGCAAAATCCAGTTAATAATTCCAATGTAAATTGACCTCAAATCTATACGATCAATCATGCTGAATAGGTTTCAACCTAGGCTGGAAATGTCGGTTAAATTAAATTGCATAGCAAGTAAAAGCGCATATACTAGAGTATTACGCTTCAAAAATTTAGTTACATTTTCTTATTAATTCATAATTACATTTGAACTTTTCTTTCCATCGTTACAGCTACATTTTGTCTGTAATATCAAACTACTTTGGCTCCGTTCCAAGTACGAAGTTCTATTCAAAACAAATTTTATAGACTCTGATAAATTACGTCTGGACCAAAGCTTTGCCATTTACGTTCATTACTTACTTAAGATTGTTATTCGAGAACTTTATTGAGGGCAGAAAAACACTTTTAACAGTAGTAGAGCCCGCAACAACAACATCTGTTGCACGAATGGGTCGATCACAGAAGACAGGCGTGAAGTATTCTGTGATTCTCCTGATGAGTGGGGTGCCGGAGGCCTGATTCTAGTCTTCTTCCTCTTCCTATCCTTTACTAATAAGGAGAGAATGGGAAGGGGAAGAAGACTTGATGGTGGAGGGGATGAATAAGAAGGGGATTGAACTATTTTCTGTTTAACACCTCATCTGTCTATAAAGGTAGGCAACGCATCTGCAACTCATTAGGTTGTTGCAGATGCTTATGGGTAGCGATGACTTGATATTGAGTGAACCTCTTGCTCGTTTGCCACCTTCTACTAAAAAAAAAAAAACAAACTCAAGCACAAATATGTTGCATAGCTGTTATTCAATAAAAATCAAATATATATTGTTTAAATTTCCTGTTTTTTCTATAGAACTCTCTTTCTCCTTAACCACTGTTAGGCATTCCGTAAAGCACATTGTTCGTAGAACGGATAGCTGATGAGGGTGGAAATATTCTAGAACGTCGGCAACGTACTGGACAACGGCCCTTACCAAATGGTTTGAAGATCAGGGTTACGAACGCTAATTAGATAAAGAAAAGAATCGGATCTTTGGTGGTTGGCCATGTTATAAATTGATTTAGAAGTAACGTAACACTTTCTTGCAGATGGAATACTTTATTACCCGACTAACCCAGACGGAAGGTAATATTTTTAAGCGCGTATGGTATCCGTTCCATTGTGACCTCCTGTAACGGCTGGACCGATTTTGAAGAGTGAAATGTCAAGGGATTCGTATTTTTCTCCGGAGTCTCATAGGTAATATGATGATGTGAAGGTTGTTTATAATTAAACAGTTATACTATTACTTGTTTAAGTTAGTTAAGGGGATAAGTCTAAGGAGATTTAGCATTTACTTTTAGCTATAAGCAGTTTTTCACATGTATCTGAAATCATACGACTAACACGGTTTTGAACTAAATTCTAAACTGAAAAATTCTGGCAACTGGATATTGGAGTATAAATCACTCCAATTAAGGACAAGCACGTTCAGTACTTTACGTATATAAACATAACTACCTGTGTGCACCGGACTTGTTTTTAAACGGTTTTATTTATTATTTATTTAGCTCGACCTGTACGGAATTTATTTGTTTAATTGGGGTCAAAATTAGAAATTAAAATTTAAGCACCTTCCCGTTGTCAGATTGATATGAAATTTCGAACACACATTTAATTTAGATGACAATACAATTTTCAGTGCACATAAAATTAAAACGTTTAACTGAAAATTGTTTTTTTTTTAAATATTGAGAGAAAATTGTTGGAGCTGTTTCTGAAATTCAGATTATTAAGTAATGCTCGTTTAAATGTATTAGATATGTGTACACATACAGAGTACTAAGTGTGACACAGTCATGGATGACGTAACTAACATGAAAGTAGGCAACACATAAGTTATTAAAAAGGTACTCCTAGATAAGTTGGTCGGCTAATAATATCGTAGCGTTATCACGACTCTGCACAATTTATTCCTCGACGAGAAGTTATATTTCTAGGCTTTAAGTCAAATTGCCTTCCATCCAATTCGAGTAGAAAATATTTTATTATTTCTCAGTTGCAAAAGAAGTTTCATTTAACAAACACTGTGTTTTTTTTCATATTTAGTATCTGTTGTACGGTTCCGCAGGCATTCCTTCTTTATCTTCCTCGCTGGAAATTTTTGTAACTTGTTTTCGCGTATAACAACTTGGAATTATAGGGAAACGTCAAAAAGTCAACCAATTAAGTTCGTTGCCATGGTAACGTTTTCATAAAAATAACAAAATGTCAAAAAGACTTTATCGTTGTGTTTTGTCGTACATTAACATGGCAACCTATCTTAGGCTTTACTCTCCAATCTCTCTGTAGGTTTTTCGAGACCAAAGGTATTTCTGTACAATGTGTGCAAAATTTCATGATTATCAGTTGAGTCGTTAAGTAGTTAAATCCTAACAAACAAACAAACTCAAATTTGCATTCATAACATTAGTTAGATTAGGATGTAACATTTGGATTCGCATAAAACATATTGCATCTCAGTTTTTTCAGAGTGAAAGATAGAGAGAGCATGTATCGCGACACGATTTTACACCAGTGGAATTCCACGGTAACTGTACAGTAGTGGCACAAATAAAGGTATTTTCTCTTTCTTTCCTTCATCCTTCCTTTTCTTCTGAATATTGTTACATAACAAAAGTCTCCATATAACATCTCTTAGTGGAATCCATACAGATTTGTCTTATTCTCTTTTTATATTCTTTGTATATTTTATCTTATAACGCCTCCTGTTGCGTTCTTTTCAGTCTCGTTAAAGCGCTTAGCTATACCGCACCAAATTAACTTCGGTAAAAAATAGCGCAAACAGAGTTGTTCATTATCAAAGTCGCCATGTCTCTACATTATTCTAAATTACTATTATGACGCGTAAATTATAATTGGTACGTTATCTTGAAATGTTGTTAGAAGGACATTTAAGGAAATTAATTCTTTCCTACCCACTGTCTTGTTCGTTTTAGTGTCAGTGTAATGATACGTCAGTGAAATAATGTTGAGGCTGAATTTGTTAGGAAATAGTTTATCAGCAAGTAACGTCAATTCTTGACTTAAATTAGGGACCACAACAAGCTTGTGAAGAAATAGACGTCAATCTTTATTAACGCTAATCGGGTTAATGACTGAATGGTTTTTTTTTGTCTAAAGAAACTATTGAGCCAAAACAAAGTAGTTGTGCCATAAAACGCCTTTAGTACTATGATATTTCCATATGCATAATTTAGAAAATCCGGCCAAGTGCGAGTCGGACTCGCGCACGAAGGGTTCCGTACCATTATCCATAAAAAATCACGTTTGTGTGGCAGCCCTCTTAAATATTTTTTATGCTTTTTTAATATGTTTTTGTTAAAGCGGCAACAGAAATACATCATCTGTGTAAATTTTAACTGTCTATCACACAGACGGACAGGCAGACAGACGGACAGCGGAGTCTTAATAATAGGATCCCGTTTTACCCTTTAGGTACGGAACCCTAAAAATGAGTTATGTTATGAAATTCTGAAATTAAAATCGTTAAAGAGTTGCGTGAGGGGGTGTTGGATTTTGGCGATGAAAACTTGAATTTAATATGTTTTAAAAACTTAAGAGCAGGCCTATAAATGAACAAAAGTACGTTTCTTTCTCCATTGTCAAAGCGTCTTGTTTGTTGGTCACAACTACAAAACGTATATTATATGTATAATATGTGCAGTTAAGTGTACACTTACCTGGTAGTTTCGATGGTTGTTTCTTGTGTTCATCCTCGCTATCCTCTTCGGATGAGCTCGGGTCGATCATTTTGTTGCTTCTGTAACAACAACATATAATGTTATCTATGTGTTCAAACTTTGACTGATGAATACAAAAATCACCATCCCAATTAACAAACAGACGTAAAGACAAGAAACATTAGATATCTTTAACATGCTCGTATTTCCTTGACATATATGTATACCTTGTTTCATTGCAATATATGATTGTTGTAAACAAACAAACGTCATTTACCATATACATACATGGCGGCCATTACAGTTCTTATACTGTCATCGGAAATGTTGTGATTTTGTGGAAATCGTTAAATAAAGTGAAAAAATTGTGTGTATTTTCTCACATTACATTATAATATTAGTTATCTATATTATACAATTTCACATATGCGAGCACCAGATCTACACATATAATAAAAATGTAACTGATCGCTGTCTGCACATGGAAGATATTTGACAAAAACTATTATTGGGTTCCTTCATAAACGTAATAAAATCCAAAACAATGATTTTTAGAATTTTTGTCTGTTTGTGAGTTTGTTACCGCTAATCTCAGGAACGGCTTTACCGATTTGGGTGCGGTTTTCACTAATGTATTGTGGTAAACGTCACTTAACATTTTGTGTTTGTGACGTTTTTTTTTTGTTTTATCTAAATCGGCTTATTAATAAAAAAGTTATATCAATTTAACTGTGCTACGGCCATACTTTGTCGACCCCACATACGCGGGAAAACGGCAAGGACGATGAGGTTACGTTAGTATTAAGTAGGTAATATCATTTCGTTTAAGTAAAATTGCAGAGCAGGTGAAACCGCGGGGCACTGCTAGTATCTAATAAAAATGATTTGAATAACGTTTTATTGTGAAACAATGTATGTCTGAATAAAATTGTCCAGCAATATACATATCGCGAAAGGTCAAAGGACATTCTCATGCCTACCTCGCTAAATGTCTTCTATCTTTTTATAGCACTTGAGATACCGAGCTAGATGTTGACACGATTCGTGATTATTACGAACAAATGGGCAACAATAAATTACCTAAACGTTAAAAAGTTGGTAGTGGAAAGGGACGTAAAACAAAAGTCTTGAATCTTTCTTCTTCGTTCTTCGAACTTCGTTTGAATGATCATATCATACCAAAATCGTCCATGTCATGTTAAATACACGTTTCGATAGTCACTTTAGAAGACACTACAGTCTGTCTTTAAACGTACATAAAGATACTTTTATTTGATCACTAGATGTTGCCCGTGGCTTTGCACGCATTCGTTTCTTATCTTCGTCGAGGAAGTTTGTAACTTGATTTCTCGTATATTAACTTAGAATTAAGTTGAAGTTATCATTGGTTGCCATAGTGATGTATTTCATGTCATGAAAAAAATGTCAAAAAGATGATTTTGTCATTTATTTTCCAATCCCTCGGAATTTTGTTCAGGATAAAAGGTACACCATGTTATTTTCTGTACCCCTGACAATGTATGTGCGAAATTTCTTGACCGGTTGAGTTGTCTCGTCTCCATCTCCATCTCCAAGTCTCCATTCTTCTTCTAGCTAGACATACAACAGAAGCTTTGGTATATCAAAATAATTATTTGATTATATCATCTGTGTACGCCAACATAATTATGTTGAAAATTAGTGTTCATTTATTTTAAAAAGTGGGGCAGAAAAATTCACGTAATTTTCGGTCTGTAATCAAAATTCCTGTAGCGTTATGCACAGCCTCTCCACATAATGAGACTGCGCGTACAAATTAAGGTACATTTTGAATCTATACCTACCTATATAAATTTTTCTCGATTGTTGTCACATTGCTAGGCAAAGGTTGTAACTGTTCTTCCACTTGTGTTTAAAGTAATATTCTCTTCCATCTAACTTTAGGTTTAAGAAGAAATAACGTGACGCAAACTCGAGAAAAATGTTAAAAAATATGTATTCGCAAACACATATAAACTATCTATCTCTCTCTACTCCATTCGGATAAGAGGATGTCGGAGTTCACAATCAAAATATGTTTCGTACTAATTGGTAGAAAACAATTTTGCATGGCAACCCTGATCGATTTATACGGGGATTTCCCAAACAGTTTTCGTAGTTATGTCATGCCAGACCTCCCGCAGAGCGACCCGAATACCTGACGCATATTAAAATGTTCGAGCAACATGGCATACTACGGAAAGCTATTGCCATTGCATGTTTACTTAATTGCTTCCAATATAGACATACAACATACATTTAAGCTACCTACAGGATTGAATTTGATTACATTGCTTTGTCGTCTACACTGGGATGCCTATAGCAAATGCAAATAGGGATGTCCCTTGCATTGATTATTATTATTATTAATATTCGAGTTAAAGGTTATATGTGTCATTGTTCATCGTCATCAACAAGTTGTTATTGTCAAAACATGAAACATTATAATACAACCGATAAAATTAATGAACGTTTTATGTGCTTTGAGAAAAGTTCGATTTTTAGGAATGAAAATTATAACATGCCATTTTCTGTACCCCTGGTACTGTGTGTGCAAAATTTCATGATGATCGGTTCAGACGGTTAAGAGTTAAAGAGTAACAAACAAATTCATCTCCGCATTTACATTAGTTAGAATTCATATCATTTTCTTTTATACATATACAAGAATTGTACTCCCAAATATTTTGTTCTTTCGAGTAGAGGAACAAAAGGACAATCTAGCTATTTGTTTGTTCGTTTACGTTGGCACAATACGTTCCCATTGACGAACAAAAGCAGGAGCGACGGGAAACCCTTGGGATCAAACAATAACAGAGGGACGTGAATACAGGTTGTCAAATCAAATACCCGTATATATCCCGTCTCCTTTGTAAATTAAACTGTATATGAAAGAATCACATGGTTCTTTTTAGTTATATTTACATGTAAGCAATTAAACATTGTTATTTCACTGTGTGATTTATTTACATGAATATAGTCAATACAAATTTTACATAATATTAACATGGTGTACATTTTGTGATCACTGGCTCTGCCTTAGTTACCGGCTGGCAGTGCCACCTACCGGTTCGAATTGTGAGTTCACCATCCGGCACCAACTTAAATACACACAAATTTTCATCAAAATCAATCCATACTCCATACGCTCTGAAGGTGCCCAGTCACATACACACATACAAGAAATTTATATAGAAATACTAGCTTATGCCCACGGCGTCGCACTCATTCGTTTCTCATTTTCCACTCTTGAAAATTTGTGTAAGATTCCACGCATAACTCCTAATTATAGGTAACATTTTTCAAAAATATGTTATTCTCAAAACAATACCATGGCAACCGATATTGTTAATGAAGTTTTTAGGTACCTCGGGAACAGTTTTATTTTAGGCATAAAAGGTGACTCTGTACCCCCGATAATGTACGTGCAAAATTAAAAACTAAATTTTTAACAAAAACAAAACCGACTTCAAAAACAACAAATGCACTAAAATGTAAAAATAATTTTACGCAATTAAACATAAGAATCAATTCTTAAATCAAATTTATTTTTGGAGTCGGCGTCAGCCGACTAAGGGTACTTACTACTAAGGTCTGTAACTAAGGGTACTATCGACGCGAGTTTCCGGTGAGCGGGTAGGAGGGGAACAATCGAGTGCGATTTTCATATAGTCTATCTATCTACATACAATTTCATATCCTCTACTGCGCGGCTTTTGAAATCACTCGCGCGTAGTTTTTACTTAGTTTGTAGTTTAATCTCTTGATATCTTCTAAACTATTCGTCAGAATGATATAGCTCAAAGGGCAATTATAATCTACATTAAATTCTCTTGATAATTAACACATTTAAATGGATTAGGACTCATACCGAACACCAATAATAGCGTAGTAAGTGGCGTATGCGTTTTAATTAATGTTTCTTAAAAGAAAAAAAATGGTTATTGTGAGACAACCATACAAGATAGATATATGTTATCGAAGACTTTTATTTAGCTACAATTATTTCATACATAATTTAATGTAAGTCATATAGTTTAGCCTTCATAAGCCAAGAAAGTAAAACCCAGCTTTGTCATAGCTGTCGAACAAAAAAAGAATCATCGAAATCGGATCATAAATCCCGGCGTAATCGATGTACATACATAAAAAAAACCTATCGAATTGATAACCTCCTCCTTTTTGAAGTCGGTTAAAAAGACAGATAGATAGATAGATAAACACTTTATTGCTCACATTACATAAAATACAATAGATTCACTAAAACTAAATTTAAAATTAAACCTAAATGTGGGCAAGGGCGGCCTTATCGCTATAAGCGATCTCTTACAGGCAACCCTGTAGGACAGGAGAGGTAAAAAAAAAGAAAGATATAAAATTCGTATTTTCTGTTTGTAATGATATAAAAATCTGATAATCGAAACCCTGACATTTGAACCCCGCGCCCGTCAGAAATACAAACAAATAATATTTATCAACTATCAACCCCTTTTACGCCTACAAAGTTTACCCAAAACCATTAAGTTTATATTTAAATAAATATTATTTCAAACGACTTTAAACTTTCAGGGTAATAAGCTCTCAGAATTTATAATTAATTTCCATGAATATTATTCAGAATGGGTTATAAGGGTACAGTCGTAATCTATTACAGTTATAAATATGATAAAATTAAATTTATCGTACTACCTGCCTTCCATTTTGAGTTTGCCTAATTAAACTAAGCAAATTATTTACTGAGTATTATTATTCTCTACAGACTCTCAGTAATAACTTATGGAAGCCTGGTCAAGCAGTTTTCAAAAAGCTAGGTGGTCACCACCATCCATAAACATCAGCAACACCAGAGGAACTAGAAAGGATGCTTTGTCAGCCTTTAAGGAAGAAGTACGCTGGCTTTTTAAAGGATTCTAGGTCGTATTGATTCGGAAATACAGCTGGCGACAGATCAAGACGGTAAAAATGCAAACTTCCCTTCGCAATGACAGTTGATCAAGCTGATCAGTAAGAACTTGATCGTTAACGATTAGGGTCGCTCTTCGCTGTACGCGGTCAAATTGAAGAAGCTGGTATTTAGGAGCTCCAGCTCCAGCTCCGATGTTTATCTAGTACAGGATGTCTAATTTACTGTCAAAGACCAGCGTCATAGATTTTTTATAGCTTTGTCTAGAAGTCGGAATCAAAAATATGTAGTTTGCTTTTTGAATTAATGTGTGTGTACAGTAAAAAATGGAAAGAGACCCGAAATTTCATAAGACACAAGGTCATCCGGTTCTCATAGCTTTATTTTCTAAATAATAGGTGCTTCTTCCTTGCATTCGAAATTTTTAATTCAAATTCTTTGCATAACACTAACTTCTTGACTAGAAAATTGTACAAAGTTAGTTCGAGTATCAATGATTGTACGATAGATCCTGCGTATCCTGGACTGTCTTGCCATTCTAGAAATCTATGGTGTATTAGATTCATTAGAATATGGGGCCCTGTCGGAAAATGCTACCGCTCAATGTTGCCAGACAGTCTAATTCCTCATCTCTAAATATTTTGTTACGTGTTTCAAATAAAAATGAATATATCTTTTTTTTGTTCCTTATTCCTTGGACTTTCGAAGGCTCGTGATATGCGTATCATGTCTTTTCACTTCAGAGCTACGAACTATTCATATATGAACACTGCGCTCGCTTAAACTCCCAAATATTCACTGGTAGTTTGAGCTTCAACTTTGTTGCAATTGATTATGATTTATCGTTCGGTTCCCAACACAAAGTATCTTCTATGAATTGCAATATGCATGTATCGAATATCGACTACAGATCTCTTTGAACTATGATGTATATTCCTGATGTATTCAATGGCACAATAGCAGAGAAGTTTTGTGATCCACTTTGAAATGTATAGACAACGTTTCGATAACCAAAAGGCAAGATTTAAAGAATTATTCCCAATGCCTCTTTTAGTTAATTTTATTCTGGGTAGTGAGCGCCGGAATTAAACGATTCTACCATCTCACTTATTCCACCATTGGACGTTTATACATACGGCTAGTCTTCATCCTTTGATCGTAGATATACCTTGCATTCGAACGATGCGATTTGTGTTTTCGTTTTTCAAACAAGTTTTCGGCATCAGTGTGCCTAGTGCGAGTTTATTACAAACTTCATCGTGACGTTA
>JWHW01035730.1:518020-545266 GCA_000931545.1 Papilio glaucus | reverse complement strand
CTGTTGGAAATTGCTACCGCTCAATGTTGCCAGACAGTCTAATTCCTCATCTCAATATTTTTTGTTACGTGTTTTAAATTAAAATAATAAAGATTAATGAATATATCTTTCTTTTGCCTTTTGCCTTATTCCTTAGCCTTTCGAAGGCCCCGTGATGACGGTCCTAGGCCTTGGGCATGTTGCTGTTAAAGACGGTAATATGCGTATCGTATCTTTCACTTCAGAGTAACGAACTATTCATATATGAACACGGCGCTCGCTTAAACTCTCAAATATTCACTGGTAGTTTGAGTTCCAACTTTGGTGCAATTAATTATGATTTATCGTTCGGTTCCCAACATATAGTATCTTCTATGAATTGCAATATGCATGTATCGACTTCAGATCTCTTTGACCTATGATGTACTTTCCTGTGATGTACTTTTTTGTGATCCACTTTGAAATGTATAGACACCGTTTCGATAACCAAAAGGCAAGATTTAAAGAATTTTTCCCAATGCCTCTTTTAGTTAATTTTATTCTGGGTAGTGGGCGCCGGAATTTAATGATTCTACCATTGGACGTTTATACATACGGCTAGTCTTCATCCTTTGATCGAGGATATACCATGTTGAGGATACACCAACAAGTTTTCGGCATCAGTGTCTCCGTGCCATTATGATGTGGGTACATTCAAGAGTAGAGTGAATACTAAACTAGTTCTAACTGCCTTTTAACCTCATAGCCTCTAAGCTTCAGGTGGTATTGTTTTCAAGCATTAGTTTATTCTTTAATCAAATATATGCTTCAAAGAAAAATATCAAAAATAACAATCCTTGCCTTAAATTACTAGGACTACAATGACTTTGGTCTTTGTTTATACCAATGAATCAACTACCAGGAAGTACATTTGATGATAAAAGATGTGTTAAATTGATTTAATTGGATGAAGGACTACAAAAATATTTTTCTTGCATCGTCACAAAAGTAGCTGGGACATGGTAGAATTTATATAAAGAAAGAAACAATAGTCGGAGCCTTGGCAAGTGGCTTATACTTAGTACAAGTAGATTATCTTACGAGAATGTTTTTAGCTGTTCCACACTTGAACGTCTTCATTTTAACCTTATTATATAAGCATACAACTAGTTATGATGACCCATACGCGTCCTGTCAAACACAAAGACGCCTTTCTGTGAAAAGCTAATTTTATAATAAGATGTGTTTATGTTTCACTTCTTTTACTTCTTCGTTTATTTGATCCGTGGAAGAACCAGTAACAGGAATGAGGAAGTAGTCGTTGTGTAGATGCATTTATTTTTATTCTATTTTTTATTAATTTCATTCATCTAATGTGTATGGTGCCTCAGACCCAATGTCCTTCTAATCCCCTCCTTGGAGTAAAGGATGGGTGGGACATGGAGTTTCTTTTTATCTACCTTCTGTAACACTGGTAGCAACTCTCCTGATTCTTGCATGAGGTTGAGGTAATTTCTACTATAAGAAGAGTACGTAGATCCATTGATATATATTCTTGCCAGTAATTGTGAGTTTTGAAACTGAAATTAAACTTAACTCATCCAATCCAATACCAATTCTCTAAATATGCGACCTTTACTCTGATATTATTCTATTTCGAGAACAACGGTAATAGACATTTTCAGGTACACTTCACTGAAGCCAGTGAATCGAGAGAGCATCTGTATTAGGGACATAAAAAACCTATTCGGGCTTATTGAACGATAAAAAAATCCATCTGGCGCTTTGCTATCACATAAATGATTGAACAAAATTAATACACTTAAATAAATAAAACAATCCCAATTAAGAAAAGCAAATAAACCACCACCCCCCAACCCACAAGCATCCCTTACATTTTCATCATTTGCTATAAAAAATCCATAATTTTAAGTTTTGACTGATTACGATAGTCTGAGTACAGTGCAGTACATAGTAAGTTACTGTCTACTTAGATAATTAACTTACTTAATATAACATGGAAAACAAGCTAGGCACCTAATATTTAATACGTACATTTAGACAAATTCATGTTGCAAAAGTGAGTGGCAGCGTTGGTAGGGGACGTCCTAGGAGAACTTATATCGATCGGATTAATAACATACTAAAGAAGGGCGACATAAGGAGCACCCATAACCGACGAGCATTTATGCGTAGATGTATGAATGTAGAAGAAGCGAGAGAGGTGTGCCAGGATAGCGCCAAATGGAAATACATAATCTCTGCCTACCCATCTGGGTTACGGGCTTAAGCCTATATTTATTTAATTATTTACGTACATTTAGCTATACAATTTAACAAAAATTCTTTTCAGTTTTTTTCTTTTGATCTATTTTTGTATCTACGTTTTTCTCAAGCAGTTTTACTGGTGAAAGATATTTAATTATATAAAACCTCAAGATTTATCTTTTCCTTTTAAATATACATTCCCCGTTCAAAGAGTATAAAGGTATTATAGGAGAAAATCTTTTAATTTTATTTCTGTATGCGAATGTACTCTTACTATCAAAAGAACGCTCACGCTTTAAAATTTAATAAATTTATAATTAAGAAGTTGATTATTCAAATATGTACACGAATCTAACTTAATATACTCGTTTAACTTAACAGTGGTAGAGCCCGCAACAACAAAATCTGTTGCACGGATGGGTCGACTCTACCGGTGAAATACCACGACCTCACAGAAGACAGCCGTCAAATAGAAGTATGCTTCTGCGTTTCGTCCGATGAATGAGTTGCCGGGGCCCAATTTCAGTTCTCTTCCGTTCCCCATCCATTCCTAATAAGGATTGAATGCGAAGGGTAATAGGATTGGAAGGGAAAGGGATGTATAGGAAAAGGAAATATCCTTTTTCCTGTCTATCCCTCTTCTATCCAAAGGTATGCAACGCATCTGCGACTCATTTGTTACGGATGCTTATGGGTAGCGGTCACTTGACATCAAGTAACCTGTTTGTTCATTTGTTTTGCTCCTTATTTATGTACTGCATTTGGTTTACCGTACTATTGTCCTCGCATACGAGTAAATGGATAGCAACACAGCCCTGTGTTACCTAACCTTATTACACATAAATTAGATTTATCTAATAAATTATATTACACTGGACTTTTTTACGATTCTTGTCACATCCTCGCTTACTTTGTTACTCGCTTTTAAACACGCAACTGTTATTTCAGTTAAAATACCTTAGTTATAAAATTTACTGCGGTCTTGTTTCATAAATTTTACAATCAACCAACCCTTTTTAATTACGTCGTCGATATTTATGGGCATTCGCATCGCCGTTTTTTCACGAATTTCACTGGAACTAGGAATTAATAATTTTTCGCTGGACCTAGGCATGATTTTTTTATTGTGCCTGGGTATGTGAAATTTGGAATAATTTTTTTAAAATATTTTTTGTACAAAAATCTAAAGCGTTAGTTATAGTTAAAAGACAGACAGAGTCGCGGGTAACAATTAGTGTAATTAAACTCATTAGTAAAAAAAATATGTACCTACATAGATTTTTTTATTCAATGCTTTTTATATGAACAGTAAATATAAATAACTTGGGAAAGTATTTGTATTAAGACAAAAAAGGTTTGACGTTCAAAGTAATTTAGCCTGGAGCTGTCGCTTGTTGCTGAGATATAAAGTCCAATAGTCCAATTATCTCATGCGAAGGATCCATATTGTTTGTAATAACAACATATGTAAACAAAAATACATATATTTTTTATATTTCATTTACGACAACGGAGACGTTGAAGGAATGGAATGGTGAAAAGACTAATTTACATTGTACAAATACCCGTCTGAATTTAGAGAGTGTATGGTTAGTTATTCGCGGTAACCGCAGTCACCAGTGTCCGGATTAGTTGCCAGATAGTAATAATTCTTTTAACGATTATATTAGCTTGTTATGTTTAATGGTATGCTTATATGTAACGGAATCTTTGAACGTGATTTTCACATAATTTGAATCGTTGCACACTTATTAAGGACCGATGACAATGCAATAATTTAAATAGCATGTCCCATTATCCTTACCAGGATCTACAGTATTTACGATTTTTTTAAATTGAGAATAACGCCATCTAGCTGAAAATAAATACTTTATGTAATTATACGTAGCGTGTTTTTTAGTTTTTAAAATTATTAATTTATCATTTTAGTACGTAAGTTTAGATAAGTATTTTAATTTCATTTAGTTTTAATTGTACGTTGGACTGGGATGAAACGATAGATTAACCCACACCCTAATTTGGGATCCCCTACGTTTATTTAAAAGACGACAAGGTTGATACTCCTCACTCTATCGGATAATAACACTTGTGACAACGTCAGGTTTTATCTGTGATACAATTTCTAATTAGCTTCGTATCAGAGATAGAAAAATTATGAATGTAGCAATATTTTTACGAAATTGATAATGCAAAAGTTTTTCGTCCCTCCATTGTTTATCAGGTAGTCAAAATATGAACAAAGCTTTTGTGTTATATGTACAATAGAAAAACTTGTCTAGGTCTCGTATTCACTACATTGTTGTCGCCAATAATAGACAAAAGTTTGTTTTTAAAGATAAAATGTCGTAACGACACTAAAAAAAGCTAGATCAAAAAAGAATTTCGTTATCCAATTGTCAGAGTAACTAATTTCAAAGTAATACAATTAGTGATAGTGGAAAATCTGCTTGTTTAATATTACAATGTATAGCTATGTTTAACCTTCTCTCTCTACAGTATATGTTTTGTCTCTCTCATGTAACGAAATGGGCCCCAACGTTACACGTCGTTGAATTCTCCTCGATTCTCGATTATTAATTCGATTATCTTCTTATTCAATGGGCGTCTTCCCATTTCTATTTCGGTTCGGCTCTCCTGGGGTCTCTCTTCCAACGACAGTGGTCCTCGGCCATTGCTGGGTCAAAATTTCTATCAGCAAGGTCCCTCAAGCACCTCAATCGGGATCTGCCACGATGTTTAGGAGCTGATTCTGTTTGCCGTACTTTTCTAGTATTGGCAGTGCGTCTGGGGTCTTCTTTCATCCAATTTCGAGTTCGTCTTATATAAATGATTTATGGTTTTTGGTCGTCTGGCAGTATATCATTTTTTTCTTATCTTCTATTTCTGTGTCTATTTATTTCTTTCCTATTTCAATGTCAAAGGAATTGCAGAAGCGTGTCACATTACAGATTCAATTTAAGTTACAAGATGAAACCCTTTCATTTAACAGGAAAACTTTAACAAGTTGTAACAAAAGGAGGACCGTATCGGGTCCGCCGCAATTAGTTCAATTTATTATCTGTACGATCGGAGAGGGGCTGGGATGTAAAATAATTCATCGAGTACTCGAGATCCTTGGAGAAATACTCGGAATTATTTTAAAAAGTCGATGTTATAATCGCCAAGGTTTTTATTAATTATAGGATCGAAATAACTTTGAGTAATATCGTCCAAAATACAGTTAATTAATTATAATCGTTTATTAAATATGCTTTCAACACAATATCGATTTAAAAAAAGGATGCTACTAGAAATGTAACTCCGTGTCCAAGAGCTGGCGATTGTCAAACAAGTATGACTCTTATTCCATCTATTTAAGGTATAAAAATCATCTACGTCGAAGATAAATTTTCTCCTACGTAATAAGTATTTCGTGAAGCAGTGAGATAATTAATGCCACTCAATCTAACAATTTATTACGCCAATTTTGCTGATAATAACTTGTCGTATGACGTTATTGTAGTGTCGTTAGTGAGCGCCCGCTCTAATGAAGAAATTCTATGGGGAATGTGGTACAAGTGACAGGCGGTAGCGATGCATAAAATAAAACAAAAACAAGTGACAAACATACTACAAATAATGTGTTTAAATACTTAAACATCTATTGGCACGCCTTGCCAGTAAAATCGAGCAGTATGACGATGATGGCAAACGGCATGACGATTTGTTCAACGCTGCCACTCTCGATTCCTTTGCATGTGTGTGCGCGCTCGTACTAATTTCTATTTATAAATAACTATTTATTCTTCAATTATTACTTATTATAATTTAAATAATAAGTAAAATATATTGATTTTAAGTACTCTTTAGTCTTTGTTTTTATTTATTAGAAATTAGAATAATCACTGTAATGTTTTACATCTGCCAGGCGTCCCGTTACGGTCAACTTTTATTATAGTCTCACAAACAATTTCGTTCGTATTTCGTTTCAGTAAACATATGTTTACTGCTGCAATCGCTTCAAAGATCAGTCACAAACTCCTTGATCAGATCATCGGTGCATCTTGTGGAAAGTATAGCTGCGATGTGACGACCCGTACGTGGTCGCCATACTGTCTATTCTACGAGCATAGTCCGGATCTTTTCCACTTAAATTGTTTATATTTATTATAAATGATTTATTAATAGTTTTAATTTTTATGCGAAAATGGTTTAATAAACAGTTGGTAATCTAATGCTGTCAGATTACCCTCTAGATAAGAAATATATATGACTTGTATTCCATTAAATGGTCACCGCTCGCCACCTCTTATTTGAGACGTTAAACTATTCCAAGGCAATAAGTCCGGCACGCAAAGTCATAGTTATGTATTTGTTGTGAGCTCTACATGGAGTATTTTAATAAAACACGAGTTGTTATAAGCGGGGTCTCTGATATGCGATCGATCCGAGCAAAATACAAAGTGGAATTTCCCCGCGAGTTTGTAGTATTTATTTTATTACAACCCTCGCGAACCGCCCTCCAATTTACAAGTTACGTATTAAAATTGAGTTCTGTTTTACGTATTTAAATTATTTTGAGTAATTCTTTATGTACTACTGGCTGTTTGTCCGTCCTTTGTTAGTTTAGTGTATGTTGTATCCAGATAATGTGGATTTTTCCATCTTTCACCTTCCAATAAAAATCTATAAATATGCGCTCACGTCCGTAACCCAAGCGGTTAGGTAGAGTTTATGGATTTCCATTTGGCGCGATTCTGGAACACCTCCCTCGTTTCTAGATCCTTGTACATCCATACATCTACGCAAACATACTCGTTGGTTACGGGTACTTCTTCGCATTCCATATTGATTTGGTATAGAAGATACAACTTAAGAACTAGTCAACTTAAGTCACATTTGTGACGTAATACTGTGTAAAAGTGAACATTTTCTATATCTGTCTACCCGTATAATAGACACACACACACACACACACAATATAATAGTTACACATACACATAGTCTTCTTGCAATTTACTTCAACCATTTTATCCTTCAAAGAACCTCAGCAGCTTTTCTCCCCTACAAGGAATTGCACTTTCCGCCCGACGAACCGTTTATTTTGAAGCATCTTAAAGGTCGTCTAAGAATAAAATTTGCAATGTTTCTTTTTAGATTTGATTGGACATAAAACATCTTAAGACTTTTTGCAAACGACATAAAAGAACTTGAATAAAATATGTGTACGAATTATGAACAGCAATTTCTGTCGACAAGCACTAATCGTAGAATTATTAATGTAACAGTTTCCAGCGAGGAAAATAACAAAGTAATTTGGTAAAATCTGCGGGCAAATGCTAGTATTTAATAAACAGCTTCTTAATTAGCGAGCATTAATATAAATCCACTTTATTTTCCCTTTTTCCACGCTACCCATTTTTCTAAATACTGGCAACACTCGTTTATGTTATTCCTTTTTTAAATGTACAAAATATATTTTTATACGTGTTCAAAGTCTGAAAACATAATATGGTATAAATATAAAAGACAATGGCAGTAAAGTGTGATAACCTTCCCAGAAAGCTTCCCGTAATGCAATGCTATGCAATTTAGAATAAAATGTGACTCTAAGAAGGTCATAAAACGAAATTCAATGCGCAGAGAGCGGCAGTAAAATGGAATACGAATGTAGAAATTTTGTGAATCCAAATTTTATAATGAAAATCTTAGAGTGTCGCCACACGGTCATTGCGTGTGTGGTACATCGGCGGTGCGGCAATGTAGTTTCAATACAAATGAGAACGATTCCACACAGTGATTTATCTTGATTATATTGGCAAGGGTTGCCAATATTAAGTAATAACAAAAATAGTGAACCAGATGCATTTTTAATAACAGGCGACCACAACATGCTCCCCAAAAAAAATATTTAATTATCGGGGTCCAGAAAAACATTTTCAAACGTATGACAATAGGGTTGGTTATATTTATATGAAAATCTTATTTACATTATCTAGGTCTCTATATTAGAAGGCGATGGGTGTGTAAAGACTACGAAACGGCTGGACTGATTTCGATGAAATTTTCAGGAAATGTTCAGAGTGGCCCATCAGGTGATCCTACAATTATCAGATGATCCAACATTATTAGTGCTACCCGTGCGGACCAGGGGCGGATCACTAACTTAGGTATATTTAACAATATCTGGCGAGTTACGACCTTCGGTTCGTCTGCTACCGACCCCCGATGTAAGCGTCCGTAGAACCACTAAAGTAGTATAACGTTTAGTAACTGGAAAAATACACATCAATGTCGCGTTTAGTCGAAGTACAGATAACAAGCTCCATGAACCAAGGTTCGATGGGCAATAAATTTGAAGGAGAGTTTTAATCGAATGCCAATCTTTAACCTTACAGTTAACCTAGAATTGTAGTAGGATTCTATAGAGGTTTCTTCAATCGAATTACGTAAACATAGTAATTGTAGTAGGGAAATATCGGTAAGTACTCTTTGCTACTGAAAAAATAGGGTTTGGCTTACCGAGTTCGTCATTCAAATTTCAAACTAAATACAGATTAAAAAAGTCTTTCAAAGTTGTATATGAGTGTAGGCAAAAGAGATCATTAAGTCCAGCCGTAGACTACTTTTTAACTTCGTTTGTAAAATTATCTCCAACAACGTTAATCTAATTTTAACTTTCCTTAATCGCCTGAGAACTTCGCCTTTGAAAATAGATGTGGCCCACTTCTATTTCTATATATAGACATTTTGTAGGTAATTTTTTGCCCGACTGAACCAGAAGAAAGGTAATGTATGTCCGTTTCATTGTGACCTATAGCCTAAACGACTTTGCCGATTCTGAAGCGTGAGGGGTCATTCGATTCGTATTCTTCCCCGTAGTCTCATACAGTACTGTCAGTAGAGTTTATTGTTTTTATACAATAACGATTGCTAGCTTTTATAAAGTAATTAATTAATAATAATATTTTAATTAGGTCTCCGGCATCATACTCATCAGACGAAATGCAGAAACACTTCTTGACGTCTGTCTTCTGTGAGGTGATGGTATTTCACCAGTCGAGTTGTTGCGGATTCTACCACTAGGTTTTAAAATATTTCCGTTAGATTATTAGATAGAAGGATACTAACAGTCATATTAATGTAATAAATGTTAAAAATCAATCACGACCAAAACTATTTCAGTTAAAATCTATGCATCGTATTCAGCGGTAAAGAATGACGAACAAAAGCCATGAACTCTTATATTGAGAACGGCGCAGTGCTCTTATTGTATGACCTTGAAACGTATACATCATGCTGAATCAACGTTTATCATGTGAACTTCATTAGTGATGAAAAACTGGACGAATCGAAAAATGCAACATCACATTATGCATGATTAGTTGTGGTTACAATTTGATGACAGTATTTACGTACTAAAGGCACCGCCGCTCCAGTTTTCTTTTTCCATCAGTCCGAAAGGCATTTAGTATAAACGCATTAGTCTCTTCTGACACTCGCCGGCCACGCAGCTTCGTTCGCTTGACTCATGCGGCTAACCTAACCTAATCTTTTTTTATTACTTGTGGAAAATGCATGTCCCCTGTTCTCTGGATTCTCCTATGAGTTATTACGTAAGTTTAATGGTATGCCTAGTCTGTCCGATTATAACTTACGAAGTTTTTAATCTGTGGGTCTCATTACAATTGAGGTGACTTTTAGAAGAGGTCTTCTAGGAGTCACTACGGTTATATTTGACGCGAATCGTTGTGTAAGAGCTATATCTGTACCAATATTATGACCAGGAATGATTTGATTTGATGCCCACATTACATTAAATACAATAAATATTATAGTTGAGTATTTTATAATTATTTTTTTATATATAAAAGCATTTGAAACTTAAAACCCTTAACCAAGGAGACAAAAATAATAATCTATCTCTTATAGGGTGGGAGAAAATCGATATCAAATGGGTCAATGTAACCGTGGGTTTCTATGGCGTAAAATCGTGTCACGATACAATACTCTCTCTCTATCTTTCTCTCAGAAAAAACTGAGATGACAATATGTTTTATGTGAAATTCGACAATGTAAATCGGTACCTTACCGTCCATCAAACAGACTCGATAATAAAACAGTATTCGTAAAATCGTCTTCCAAATTGTCTCAGCACCCGTTTACGTTTCGTTGTGAATTTTAACTAGCTTTTTAAACCCAACGTCGCTCGAGTGAATTTTAACAATTTATTGTTCTATCTATAGTATTATTTCTCGATAATGTAGACTTTTATTTACGAAAACGTTATTAAAAATTATTAAAACTTTCATGAGACATTATTAACTAATTGTTTATAAAACGGCTTTACATAAAATATTATCAATTTTTTTTATTCTGTTAATACTTTAACAAGTCAGTACAGCTTAGATTACAAATTATCTGCGGTTAATAAATTAAACATAGTCAATTATAGAGAAAATACACAAAAAAATGAACCATAATATAATCAAAGTTAAGTAACAAATCCCCAATGACCCCGGAGAACACGAAATGAATCGACACCTCACTCATCAAAAACTATCAAGCCGTTTAGGGTACAGGTGTCACTGGAGGTCATTAATACATGAGAAGACAGTCTGTCAGAAAAGGGAAAATCTGTCTATAAACTACTGGATTGATTTTAATAATCCTTAACTAATTGTTTATAACACGGCCTTACTAACGTTCGCCTTTTCCGGTATTGGTACCGACAAATTTCGGACCTGTCGGAGGTCCTTTCGTCAGTGAGACCGCGCGACCGCGAATTAATCCCACTCACCCTGAGGACCCTTTTTTATAGTGTGCTAGGATCGCGCCAATTGGAAATCAATGATCTCTGCCTACCCCTCTAGGTTACGGGGGTGAGTACATATTTACTTATTTAAAAAAATATGTAATTATGCAGTTTTGTCGATTGTTGGTATGGCATATAATTAAATTAAAATTAAAAAATCATTATGATTGCATAAGTTAGTAAATATGTTACTAGCTTATGCAATATTAATTTTCTTTCTCCCTCAACTCTCTGGCGATGCTTTCACGCAACAAACTTACATAACAATTGTTTGTGATTACGTCAGACGTCCTTGACTCGTAGCGCTTCTACTGTTATAATGCTGCAAAGAATGCAATGTCGTATTGCATTCGTGATTAAATAGGATTTTATTGTTACGTGAATTAAGTCGCGTTATCTAAAATAAAGTGGTTCCTACGTAGCTAACATAATTCTAATTTAATCTGTGGTGAAATAGGATTTTTTTTAGCGAAAATGATACTTATTTTACGTACTTCATTATTGTATTATACCCTTTTTCACTACAAGATGTGATTTTTAAACAAATGTTTTTACTTTAAAATTCGTAAATTCCAAAATATTTTCGAAAAACAACTTATTCTCATATTACCTAATAACATAAGCTATCCATATTACACAATTTCACTTCACTTTATCTCACGATTTCCACAAAATTACATTTTCAATGAAATTATAAAAAGTGTAATGGCCGCCATGTATGGTAAATGACGTTTACTTTTTTAAAACAATCATATGAAATGAACAAGGTATAGATGCTAAGTCTTACATTAATAATAATAAATAAAATGTCGGATTACTTAAGAATATTCAGGGAAGGATCTACTATAGGCCTTTCTGGGTTGCAACCCAGGGCTCCGTGGATATAGGGCCCGCAGACGAGGGTCCCAACGAAAAAAAAACATTTTTTTTCGTTTGTGACAAATTGCAGGTCTTGTTTTTTTACTAGGATTAGTACTTGTAGCCCAGCGTCCTACAAACTCAAGGTCCGCCTCTCAGAAAAATTGGAGTACAGAGAGGACGACAGATGGTCATTGTGTTTCTGGTGATAACCCGTCATATAGTGTAAAGTGAGTAAGTTTAGTTAAAAATTTAAATTTGTAGTTGCAAATAAATAACACACACGCTGGAAACTGCTTTTTTATAAGCATAATATTATTTTGTAGGCAATCCCTACTTCCCTACTAATTATAAATGCGAAAGTAACTCCGTTTGTCTGTTACGCTTTCATACCTAAACTTCTAAACCGATTTAAATGAAATTTGGTACAGACATCATTTAGAGCCCGAGGAGTGACATAAGCTACTTTTTAATGCGAGAAAAACGCTGCTTAATGTCACTAATTCACGAGGACGGAGTCGCGGGCACAGCTAGTATGCTGGAAACATTAAACTAGGTTTCTTTGTAGGTGATAAGGTTAGGTAATGATAAATAAATGGGTATGACAAATTTTAGTTGGAGTAGAATTTATGAAAGTTTTGAAAGCCTTTTTAGGTACGGTTCCTCTGCAGGGTACAGGCCTCCTTTCCGAGAGAGGGAGACGTAATCCACCACACTGGCCCAGTGCGGGTTGGTGGATGTTACATGTCTTAGAATTTAGTAGTTCTACGACATGCCGGTTTCCTCACGATGTTTTCCTTTCCCGTTTTTGGAGCAGTGGTGATAAAAGAAATTACACAAAGTAAGGTCGTACCTGGGTTCTAACCCGCGACCTACAGTACGTAAATCGAGGCTTATACCACTGAGCTACCACTGCTCCCTTTATTGTTTTAACAATTATTGTTAATTTAAAATGTGTTATCTTTAAAACAAATTGACAGTTTAAACCATGCCAAATATTTTATCTTAAATTTCTAATAAAAAGTTACATTATGAAATTAAATAAATAATTTGTTTAATAATGAAATTAGCTAGTCGTTTCACTAAGTTTAATAATGAAATTAGTCGTTTCACTTGTAATTTAATGACTAGTTATAATAGATTCAATAAAAACTTTTTGTTATATTATTGTTAGAACACGTAACATTTAATGAAAATAAAAGCAAAGATAACCTATAAATCACATTGTAAATATGTTATGATTTTTTTTATAAAACCAGTATTTGATGAATTATCAACTCTCTATGGAACTACGTAAATCTAAGCGAAACGATTTTAAGTTCAAAAATATTTTATAAAATAAATTTAAATATATCATTTTTATCGTATACAATAAATACTATTTGTATTTCACAACATTACACAACCTCACTACATTGTTTTATGTTTAAAGTTTCACTTAATTCGAGATAGAAGCCCGGCAATGTCATAATTTAAAAATAATATTGCAAGCGCTTTTCTCCGCGATGTTACACGATAGCAACCGGTATGTAAATAAAGAGATTTAAGCTTCCTTGAATAATTAAAGGTTAATTAAAGTTGAAAATTAAAAACATACTTTCTACGACGAAAATAACCAAAAAATTATGAAAATAAATAAAAACAATAATATTTAAAAAAAAACTTACATTTATCCGCCTTCAAACACAATGGATCATTGTCAGATGTGTAGAATTAAAAAAAAAATGCTGAATCGCGTTCAAGAGTAAAATATGTAGTTATTTACACGGTCGGAATTCACCGTGGTACTGTGCTCTGGTAAACGTCATTCAGTCCGCATATTTTTTAGCGCATGCGCGTTAACGAAATGGCAGTAGACGCGTTGGGTCGATAGTTCCGCGATAAGGTATCTGAACGCCCGCCCCCATGCCGGGTGACATTGTGGAAACGGGGTATCGTGAATTAATAAGGTCACCATTTCGTATTAGCGCGCGCTTCCGCGATGTTGCCAGTGGTGATATTTTAAAAATTAACCAGCTTTAAAATATTCGTGTTATAAATAACATTATTTTCTCTGTTGTTTTCTCTAGCTCATAATTTGTTTTAAAATTGAACTTTAACTTGTGTTGTGACCACAACAGTGACAGAGCACCGCAGTGACATGACATAAATGCCGGCTCATTAAAGGATCCAGATAACCAGAATTCTCAGAGAGTTTGCCTTTGCCTTCTGCCTTTACCGTAACAAACCTGGATCTGCCACTTGGTCGGCTCGTCCAGGGGAGAACCTGGACTTCACAGAAGACAGGCGTAAAGTAAATATTGTATGCTTCTGCATTTCATGTATTGAGTGCCGCATGTATCTATTCTTTAAACTTAACCTTCAACCTTTTAACCTTCCCATTCCTTCTTTATTTTCATTTTATGCATACTTCTTCTGCCCTATGTGAAGGCAAGCAACGCATCTCTAACTTATCTGATTTTTTGATTTACTTATAGGTGGTTATAGATATATTATATGTTATTTGTGTGTTAAAGTGTAGTGTACTGGCGGAGAGCGAAGCAGCCACAGCAAGAGCTACACCATGACTGATTTCACAAGTACCGGCGTCTTCACAAATCACGTCGTCTGGTTAATGTATTTACTAGTTTTGTTTTTTTGTAGAAGGTAACAAACGATCAAGCGGTTCACGTGATCTGCCGGTTCAAGTGACTGATACCCATAGGCATCTGCAACAAACTAATGAGTCGCAGATGCACTTCCTACCTTATATGGACAGAGGAGGGGACAAACAGAAAAAAAATATTTCCTTTTCTATTTATCCCCTTCCCAGTCAAAACGTCCCCCTTCCCCTCCTTTCATTATTAGAAATGCATGGGAAGAGGGAGTGGAGTAGAATTAGACCTCCGGCATCTCGCTCATCAGATGCAACGCAGAATACTTCTACTTGTCTCATTTGAGGTAGTGGTATTTTATTGGTTGAGCCCTTTCGTGACACAGATGTTGTTTTTGCGGGCTCTAAGACTTCTTTGTTATTCAGGTCATCTCTTGCTCCTTGCTTCTTTCTTATACTTCCTTTCCTTGTACTGTAGGGACGCAGGCCTCTCTAAGAGAGGGAAGTCGCAGTAATCCGCCACGCTGGCTAAGTAGGAGTTGGTGGATGTCACGTGTGTTCGAATTTGGTGATTCTAAGACATGCCGGTTTCCTCACCATATTTTCCTTCACCGTTTTTGGAGTAGTGGTGATGAAATAAATTATACTAAGTAAAGCGCCTGCCTGGGTTCGAACCCGCGACCTACAGTACGTAAGTCGATGCTTAAACCACTGAGCCTGCTCTCGGACTACGGACCACAGAATTTAATGCGAGTGGGTATATCCGTTTTTTTTTTTTATTTTATTTATATTTATAATATAAAAAATATACTGCCATTCTTGATCTAAGGGAAAAAAAAACAATGAAATAATAATTTAGAAATAATTTAATCATCGTCTACATCAGTTGATAGATAACGGACTTCGGGATCGCTCGATATGTGGCCCCGTATACGCGTCAAAGTACGGCGTCCCCGGGCACTTCGGACCTCCAGGACTAACCACACCAATCCGACACAACATAGAATTGCCAACAACGAGATAAGACCCGTCTTCAGGCTGCTGGATTCTGTAAACGATCAAAAAGAAAAATGTTATGAGTCCTATTATCTATAACTGTAGAAACAAAATTCGAAATTAATAATGTATATACTCTGAGTGACTGATTGTGAAATTACTTGGTTTATAATAGGACTTGGCGGGTTATAAAATGTCAGCCATTTGTGAACTGAACGAATCATTGACAATTAGAATTATCACGTCAAACGCAGCAAACAAATGTATTTTTTTTCTATAATAAACATCTTTTTAAGATGTTATTTCTATATACAAATGTAATGTACTATTCTAACTTAAATGTAAACGCAAGCAAAATATCAGTTCACAATTTGACCATTTGATTTCGACAGTTTATAAGTTGTCGAAAAGTGATACAATCATCTATCTATTCTCATTAGAAATCCATCAATACTTATTTACTCACTTTTCGGTTCTTCCGCGAACTCTATTGTATGTTTCTCTTCCTCGTTAGTGTTCTGTTCTTTTCTTTCTTTTTCTACAACATCTTGATAAACGTCTTGTATTGGACTATAAGAGTAATCTATTGAAATTTTAGCACTGGTTGTTTTAACTGTGGGTGTTGTTGTTTGCGGTAATTTTGTTGTTGATTTACTTGGAAGAGTTGTAAGGTATGGAGTTGTTTTATTAACAACTTTCTTAATGTCTACATATTTAGTGACCTTCGTAGGTTTAGTTGTAGTTGTCGTCGAAGTTGTGGATGTTATGGGAATTGTTGGTTTAGTAGTGGTAGTGGTAGTTGAAGTTGTTGTTGTCGTTCTTTTAGTTGTTTTTATTGTTGTTGAGGTTGTTGTTGTTGGGGTGGTGGTGGTGGTTACGATGGATAATGTGGTTGAGGTAGATTCTGGAGTACTGGCTATTAATTTTTGCGTTTGTGGTGCTATCTCTGTAGAGTTGCTGCTTGCATTGTCATCATTCGTAGAGTCGTCATCTGTATATAAACATTTATTGATTAATTTAAATCCAAACAATATACAACATTTTAAACTTCGGTTGAAACAGGAGAAGGAAGTCAATGGGGGAAGTGCGACGATCTTACAAAATACCGGCGTAAAGTAGGCAGGAGTAGCGCAGTAGGAACTTACACTTTTGCGTTTCGTCTGACTAGTGCGGTGCTGCGGGTTCCCTTCCTAGTCTATCCATCTTTTCTCTTTTTCTTATCTATTGTTCTTACTTTTCTTTTACCCTTGCCTATTCCCTACGTAAAGGCATATGTAACTAATATATTATATAAGAGTGGTAGAGCCCGCAACATCTATGCATCTATGCAAGAATGGGTGCGTTCGGTGAAATACCACGACCTCACAGAAGACACTCGAGAAGTGCTTCTGCGTGAGGTGCTTCCCAACCTTTCTTAATAAGGATTGGTTTGGATGGGGAAAAGATTGGAAAGGGAGATTGGACGTGGAGGGGATTAATAGGAATCAATATCCCTTTTCCTTTTCATCCCCTTCTCCATTATAGATAGGTAACGCTTCTGCAACTCATTTGCTCGTTACGGATGCTTATGGGTCACGTAACATCGGGTGAAACGCCTGCTCGTTTGCCACCTTTTTCCATTTAGAAACAAAACAAAATTTAAAATATTGGAAACACAAGCAGTTTGCATAGAATGGGAGTTTGAGATAAAGTTGGCGCTTTATAAAGGCTATTTTAAGTGTACTTACAATTAGAAAAAATACACACGTCAAAGAAATCGACGCAGCAACTCTCTAAGGAGAAACAGGAAGCCGAACATCCGCAGCTCCCGCTCGGCAAATTTTTGGTCCACAAATTACAACGGCCGACACATGAGTCCGCTGAAAAAGAAATATACAATTTTGATGATGTGGTAAAATTTTATAAGGATGTGTTTGTGTGATTCCCGGGATAGTTTAGATTCAAAATTAGACAGTATGTGGCGTTTACATCGTGTTCCAAGAGAAGCAACATTAGTTGAACCCGCCAATAGGAAATAGGCAAACAAACATTCACTAAAGACATCTCGTGCTAAGTCCTCTAGTATTGTGTTAGGGGTATAGCAACTAATACTTAAAACCCTATTGGAAATCCTGAAACCTTTGCCTACTACTCTGGGCTCCGGGAGTGAGTGCTTATTCATTTACTCATGATTTTATTTGTTCGTTCGAACGTTCATTTGTTCGGTATTCATTCATTTATTCGCTTGTTCCTTCGTTTGGTATTCATTTACTAATTCATTCATTCGATCGTTCACTCGATCGTTCATTCGGCGTTAATTAACTCATTAATTTAATTATTCGTTTGGTATTCATTTATTCGTTAGTTCATTCGTTCAGTATTCGTTGTTTCATTCGATTGCTCATCTTAACTGTTATAGAGTTATTTGGTAGTGGATTTACAAAAATTTTAAATACATAGAACTTCTGAGGGTGTTGTGGCGTAACGCTGCGCTGCGGTACAGTTGCTGCCCTGCAGGATGGCCACGTCGTCTATTGCGATGTCGCTCGTGAAGCTCGACCCGCGTATACCTTCGATGACAATCTGTGACAATGGATATCTCTATATTTATACGTGAGGCAAATTTTAAAGAGCATTTTTAAGAATATTGTGAGCACGGAGGTGTAGGAGATTTGGTATAAAGTTCTGTCGAGGATAGATGGAGAACGCTAAAGTTTTGAAGTAAAACTTTTTTATCGACATATGGGAGAAATAACAATAATATTATTAATAGCGTTATAAGGGAAAAGTGTTGCTTAAAAGACGTCTAAGGATAACTTATATCGATCAGATTAGTGAAGTATGCGTAGATATAATTGATAAAGAAGACACGAGAGAGGTGTGCCAGGATCGCGCCTACCCCTCTGCGTTACGGGCGTAAGCGCATATTTATTTATTTGAATAAAAATCGTCACGTTTTCTGTCTCTTTGGACCGTCACGTAAAAAATCAGTTACATTTTCTGTTGTGCAGCAGATGTTGTTGCTGGGTCTCTACAACTGTAACTGATAAATACCTGAAAGTTATCTGAGAAGTCGGCGAGGGGCAACACAGCGTCGTACCAAATGTTCCCCTGGTTACCCCACTTCTCGAACAGAATATACTTTTGCTTTTCACTGCGGCTTAGGCCGAGCATGGCGCTCAGAGCGTAGTTCTCCGGCTTCTGATACACCCGAAGGCCACCCGTCGTTCTAGAAGGAAGTTTTTATTATGTATTCTATACTTTACACAAGGAGGTTGTAAACGAGCAAGCATTTCCCCAGATAACTTGATATTGGGTTAAGTGATGGCTACCCATAGACACCCGCAACAAGCTAACAGGTTACAGATGCATTACCTTTAATGGGCATACAAAAAAAGGTTCCCATGCCCCATCAAATTCTCTTTCACTCCCCATTCTTTTCTTTTTAGAAAAGGATGGGAAGGGGAATTTTCATAATTTTCTTTGGATTAAAAATAAGTTCATTTTATTATTGAAAATAACGCCATCTAATTTAAAAATAATACAAAAAAACTTTAGTTTCCTGGACTAGAGGTATTCGCGTTTTCATGGTTTGCTATTTAAACGATTGAATAACTTTTACGCTAAGATAGTAAAAGAAAGAGGGATTTTGAAAAGACTCAAATGGTATTCCAGATAAATACTTACTTTCCGTACATATGGTAGAAGAATACGAAACAACCATCCTTAGCTAAGGCGCCATCGAAAATAGGTGATATTAGACGCGCCGTGTCGTTCTGTAATCTTGAAGTGCTCTCAATGTACATATAGTAACCTGGATACAAGATATATTAATTAAAGTTGACATAGGGACAGTATTCACCGATGCTTTCATATTGAAATTTAACCATAACCGATCAAACAAAGAGAAATCACATATAAACATCATACGAATAGGGTTAATAAATTAGCTCAAGATCACTCGGATCGCGAGCCCTGTATCAGATGAAGCTGTAAGAACCGTCAATAAGGTTAGCAGCAACGACATCTCCGAAAATGAGTAGAGAGGGTTAATAAAAGTTGTATAGAATTTCAAAACTTTTCAAATTGCTCTATTTTCTTAGCACCAGAAAAATCACTGTCACACATTACCTAACTAAAATTAGCCGCTAGCATCTACCTGGGTGTTAAATATACCTGATCCTCCTTTCCCATACGTATGGTCGTTCGAGGGCCCAGTAAAGAGGAAGTAAGACGGCGACTTGTGGTTCAGCCGTGTCCAATCAAAGTCGTGGAGATCATCCTGCATCCAGCCGCAGATCTTGGGATCTTCGAAATCACATTTCGGTAGACCAGATGATGTCGCATCTGTTTAATCACAATTTGATTTTATCATTTTCGATCTTATATTCTATATATATATAAAAGAAGAAACTGTCTGACTGATTTATCAAAGCACAGTCCAAACTATTGGGCCTAGAGACTTTTGCACAGATATTGATGTTATTACGTAGGCGGAATTTTCTAAATTCATCCTCTAGAGGTATAAGGTTAGTAGTAGTATAGCTAGAGGTAGGAGGTTATTGGTATATTTTGTATGGAGAAACTATTCTTGCTAAGCCGGGGCGGGCTTTCTATTTCCTAATATATTTCAAAGCCAAAAGGTTCCACAGTATCTTGTGGAATCCGTTTTTATCGGTAATTAGATCTTGCATTGGCTTAGGCCGTCAACATCTTCTGGTGAATTGTTTTGGCAACCGTAACTCTTAACGGTGAACGGTGATGCACCGCTCTTTTTGACACTTTATTTAAATTTAAAAAAGAGGTAAAACATTCTCAAGTAGACTAGGCTATAATAAGACTTCTGCATACTTCTTTTTGGTTACCAGAGAGTATTTTTAGAGTAGTACTTTAGAGACTTTTAACAGTGATAAAGCCCGCAACAACAAAATTTGTTGCACGGATGAGCCGCCGCGCGTGAAATACCACTACCTCACAGAAGACAGGTGGGAAATAGAAGTATTCTGTGTTTCGTCTTATGAGTGAGATGCTGGATGCCTAATTATACTCCAATTCCCCTTCTAATCCATTTCTAATAAGAAAAGGATGGGAAATGGAGGAGGATTTGACCGCAAAGGCGATAAATAGGAAAAGGAAATATTTTGTTTTCTATTTTTCCACTCCTCTATCTAAAGATAGCCAAATATCTGCAAATCATTAGCTTGTTGCAAATGCCCATTAGTGGTGGCCACTTGAAGTCTATTATAAAAAAAGATAAAATGATATACGTAAAAAAGTTAATACACATATCTTACCGACGCATGATGGTGCGGTACTGTTCCATTTCCTCCCGTCGCAGTATATGGTCGAAGATCCGATCATCTTGTGACCGGGCAAGCAGAAGAAAACCACCCACGCGTTTTGCCTTGAAGGAATCGCCACACCATTTTCAATAACAGGTACAGTACATCCAGATCCTGAAGGAATTAAAAGGTAAGATCCCTTTTATGATGATGATGCACCACTAACAAATCATTATAACGAAGTTGTAAAGTAAAATACCGAATCAACAATTATTAACTCATTGAATTTTGTTTAATGATATTTTATACTCTAGATATAATCATACAAAATCACCAGTCAAAAGTATTACAACGACAGAGATACCAGTGACAGCAACATTCGCAGTTTCATTCACACATGTCAAATGGTGTGAAAAGGATAGCGTAGTTAAAATAATAAGAAAAAAGAGGACAGCTAGTGTTTATCACTGAAGCGTAAATGTAAGCACATGACGTAAGCTATAGAAAAAGCGTCTTTAGGACGCTTTCGAGTCTTCACTTTTCGACCGCTAATGGCATATTTGCTACATTTTGTAATATAAAATTCTGCTTTTATCTTTTAAACTTCTATACTTTAAATAAGGTTATAATTATTAGGGTTATTTAGTAAACATTTTACTGTCCAACATAAAAAAATACAACAAAAAATATGTTGAAGAAAGAACTAAGAAATTCAGTGTTTATAAATTTAAATTCGTCGGATCCACCTACATATCGACGCTTGAAAGGCACAAAATGAAACAGCGACAACAATACCACAAATAAGTTATTCATCAAATTCAGTGTTTTGAAAATAAAATTTGGACATTAGCCATTTTAGCAAATCAAATTCACGTTTTTGAAAACCAAATTCGGAAATCATATTGAAATGGAACACAACGGGTTTGATTCTTAGAAACCTAAATTTTATGTGGCAAACAATTCGAAAAGCGAAGACTCGAAAGCGTGCCAATTGGGAGGCTTTTTATATACCTTACGTCGTGTGTTTACGTTCACCTTTGAGTAACAACTGCTAACTTTTTACTTACTATTTTTTATAACAACTACAAACTTTTTACTTATTACTTTTGACGCCATTTGGCAAGTGTGAATGTTGCTGTCACTGTCTTTGGAACCCTTTTGACCGGTGATCTGGAATTTATGCATTAGTATGTGTGGTTATTTGTAAAGGATTATTACATATCACCAAACAACATATGCAATAACAGCCAATAAACATATCACTATAAAATAAAATCTGATTAAAAAAATACAAGTTACTGTATTAATAATTGTAAAACTCATAGAAATCTGCACGCGAATTAACTATTGGTGGTATTTTAATGGTCACATCTTTCTTTAAACAGGCTATAATTAACAACACATTGATAGCAACTTACGGACACAAACAGGTAATGGCACGTCCCATTGGGAACCTCTACACGTGGCGTATTTGTTCCCAACCAATTCATACCGAGGTGAACAGATGAATTTCACTAGTCTAGACTTCTGTCTCACTCGCACCCTTCCATTCATCAGTCGAGGAAATCCACAAGACGCTGATGAATAAAGATATTCTAAAACAAAAATTGAATTAAGAACACTCACACTTTAGGCGCTAAGACGCGGAGATGAGGGTTATAACCCCCTATTACTAGGCATACGTACCCATAAGTTTAAATACCGAATCGTAAAAGGGTAATTCTTTTTCAATGTTAATGATTTGTTTCTTTTTAGGACTAATATAAAAGCACTCTTGTTTTTAGGATAAATTATGTAGATTTTCTTCACAAAGGACCCCTTAGCCCTCTTGGATCCGACAATGTGTACTTTACTATGCTTGAGAAAATAAGAATGGAAGGAGTTTGGGAATAATCCTACAAATAGATAAGGTATAACTTTGGATACCTACATATGGCACGGGAAAAGTAAATGATCTCATTCTAATTTACATCATTTGATGATGTCGTTATCGAATTATCAAAATCCTCTTCAGTTATTTAATGAGAGCGAATCATCCACGAGGAGATCGTGAGAGTTGCCTCCCACGCAGCCCACGGCCGGAAGCTGGGAGGACAAACCGCCAAGAGCAAGCGTGCGTCCGGTTGATAAATACTTATTTATTGCATGACCACGACACTAAGTTATTAAATTGATATTGTATTTTTATATATATTTAAATAATGCCCATCTGTAATCCTACTTTGGTAGAACCCGCGACAACTAAATCGGCTTGATTGGTGAAATACCACGACGAGTAGACAAGCATGAAGTAGAAGTATTCTGAGTTTCGTCTGAATAGGAGGACTAATTCTACGCGTCTTTTCCTTCCCATCCATTCCTAATAAGGAAAGGATGGGAAGGGGAAGGGAGGATTTGACCGAGGAGGAGATAGATAGATCCCCCTGTCCATTAAAGGTAGGCAACGCATCTGTAACTCATAAAATTGTTGAAGATGCCTATGGATGTCGAGTGATGCTTGCTCATTTGTAACCTTGAATTATAAGAAAGAGATCCTTTACGACTTCTTGATAAACCCCTATAGTTTACACTCAGTGACAAATTTTTCTCACACGCAAAACAAAACATAGTTTAAAAAACAGTGAGATTACTCTGCAGGATATAGGTATCCCTGACAGCCCTCTGTGCAGAGCGAGAGCATGGCGAGGAAAGAAACTGCATCGCACGTCTCGCTACACCGCCCTGCAGAGTCCGTATACGGGGACGAATATCACCAGGATCTCTCACGGAGATCGCTGGCAACATTATCTTTGAGGAGCTGGGTTGGCTGGAGTGATCCATGTCCCGCGCTAGTCGCCGAGTTGTAAATAATAGCTAAGTAGGGACTTACTAACTACCCCGTAGGATATTAACTCCGTGACGAAAACATTAGCAGCAAACATTAGACATTAACAAAGGCCAAGGTACTTTTGCCTTTTGTGCATTTTGGTGCGCTTACGGGAATACTCTTGTAAAATCTCACATCAGCAGCTCCCTAGGGAGGTCAAACCTCCGCTCCTAATTTGTTTAGGGGAGGTCTCCTTTATGTTTTGTCGCTTTAGTAATGGACTTCAATGAATCAGTAACTCGGAGACCATATAAACCGGCAAAGGGCCAGAAAGGTTTGCTTTATGGAGTACCCAAAACAAGGATACACGGGGGAGGTTTACCTCCAGCAATATTTTTTATGACGATGATAATATTTAAATTAATTAACAATAAAATTTATAAATAAATAATTATTTTTAATAGGTCACATTATTAATCCAATAAAAAAACTGACTTACCGGCTTTAATGTATCCGATAATAAATAAAACTAAAAAACACTTTAAAAACATCTTATGAGAACAAAACATTACTATAGATAAGTAAAAGTACTTTTAAAAATAACGAAAAACCCTAGTGGGTTTTCGTTTTATTATACAAATAATCACAAAGTAAAAAAATCCGGTGAGTTCAACATTTGGGACTAGAATGGTCATTCACAGGAGAACATTCAAATAACTTATTTATGCGCATATATGTTTTAGTTCTAAATCAAAGAATAGATGACAAAACAGATGCGCGTTTTGGTATTTAACTAGTAGTAAGTGTTACAGTTTTTGGCATTGAAATGTATGTATGATATACTTATATCAGATATAGCAAATTATTTACAATTTTATTTGCTATCTCATAAGGTATAAGGGAAAATACTAGTATTCATTCAAGGGTCCCTCTAAATATGGAACGAACTTCAGCCTGGATTGACAACTAATTCATATTTAAGAAAAAACTTATTAAAGTAACTCCTCTAGTAACTCCTCATCCTAGCCTGGGGAAATGATATGGTCTAACTTAAAATATTTTAATTTTGATAGTAATTAAACTTTCTTATACTTAAATACGACTGAGGTATACAGAAATAGCAAATGCTATCCGTTTAAAAAAATTACAAATAAAATAAATCTGTACGTAAATTATGAACGTTCCTAAAAAAGTCAATCAGCTTCGCGTCTATCTGACAACGAGCAGTTAGGCATTAAAGTATAAAACATTTTCTACCTCTCGTCTAATCTATGTGCGAAACGGGATGCGGTTGTGGAGCTATCAAAGGAAGCGGACTTTCCACTGATATTCTAAATAATACTATCATCGCCTCGTTATATTTTCGACAAACAGATTACTACAATACAATGAGGATATCTTATCTAACATCCCTGGGTTTAGGTCATGAATCACAGATTAAATATTTTCATAAATGTAACAAACTTTCAAACTCTTTGTTTTAGTTTTCAATTTCTTTTTGTTGTTATGTTATCTTTATAAATATATAAAAATGAATGTTTGTTTCTTCGTATTTTATGCGCTGCTGTACGGATTGCGATAAGAATCTGTGAATTGATTGCGCCATTTGCATAGTACAATTATTAATATTTTAAACACATGTATACTCGCGTATGTGTATCGCTAGAAAGGATACAGTCAAAAGTCGCTTGCCATATAACTAGGTATTATGTTTTATAAAAAATTAAGCTGCTGTAATTTTATAAGCACGAAAGATTTGCTTGTAATTGGTATGTCGTGGAACCGATTGAAATCACCATTTTACGGAAGTAGACCAAATTGTAATAACATATTACATTTATTTAGTAGAATTATCGACATGTGCGTCCCTATATTTTACTTTTAAGCCAAAACTACACATTACAGAGCGATTGTGTTACTATGGTGGTTGCATGTGGGGCATGGGGGGTGTAAAACATATGGGGTATTGAAAATATACTTTACTTTCATATGTTACTATTATTCGTCTACATTATCATCATTATCGGGGATGATCTTTATCTAACATTGTACAATTAGAAAATATAGAAAAGGCGAATGTTTGCGGCTAACTGCGGGTAACGCCGGACGCGAGCCCCTAGTCGATTTTAAAATTTCGAGGAATGTCGCATGACAATGCAGCGTCCTTTGAACTTGCATGCAACTGGCGAACTAGTTTTTCATATCAGTTGCAATGTTTTACGTTTAATATTCTTTTTAATTACTTATTAGGACGTAGATTAATTCCATTTGATGTTATACGCGGAATCATCTTATAAAAATTTGCTTAGAAAATAAGAAACGAATACGTGCATAGCTGCGGGCAACAGCTAGTATAGGTTATTATTATTGTTTTTTTTTTTTATGGTAGATGGTGACAAACGAGCAGGCAGATCACCTGTTGTCAAGTGAGCGCTACCCATAGACATTCGCAACAAGCAAATTTGTTGCAGATGCGTTGCCTACCTTTAATGGACGGAGGAGGGCATACACAGGATAAAGGATATTTTATTTTTATCCCCGTCCAATCCTCTTCCCCTTCCCATCCTATCCTTATGAGGAAACGGTGGGAAGGGGAAGAGGACTGAAATTAGGCCTCCGGCACCTCACTCATCAGACGAAACGCAGAGTACTTCTACTTCACGCCTGTTTTCTGTGAGGTCGTGGTATTTCACCGGTCGAGCCGGCCCATTCGTGCAACAGATGTTGTTGTTGCGGGCTCTACCACTGTTAAAACCTGTTACCCTGTACTTAGAAAATAAATTGAAAATAATTTGTAGGTGAACAGTTTTGCCAAGCCAACATTTTATAAGACCGTAAAAGCCATTACATAAACAACTCTGAGACGAAAAGTTCAAATTTAAAGTGTCCAGTGGTAAGCAGCAAATTATGACAAAAAAAATCACAAAAATAACGCTAGCGTACCTAGCATGAAAGTTTAACCGTGGGCCTACACTGCCGACAACATTCAAATAAAACATATTGTCATCTTAGTTTTTTTCAAAGAGTATATAAGAGTATATGTGTATCGCGAACGAATTTACGCCAGTGGAAATCCACGGTTATGGGAATGTGCACCATAACAAAGCGGAAATCTTTCTTTCACATAAAATTTACTCTAATTACTTAATCAAAGTGTCTTACGTATAAAAAGGAAATGAATTTATTATAATGTATTAGTTACAACCAATAATATTTTATACTGTATATATGACATCTTATAATAAATCAGCCTTTTCCACAGCTCCCAGCAGGAGGGAAACATACTAAATGTTTCCCCACTGCTGGGGACACAGGCCTCCTCTCCGGAAGAGAGGGAAGGAGCCGTAATCCACCACGCTGGCCCAGTGCAGGTTGGTAGATGTCACATGTCTTCGAATTTGGTGGTTCTAAGGCATGCCGGTTTCCTTCGCCGTTTTGGAGCAATGATGATATAACAAATTATTTAAAGTAAAGCGCCTGCCTGGGTTCGAACCCGCGAACCCGCTAATGGCATATCTACTGTACTATATCATTGGTTACATCCAATTAAATTACAACGAAAACAACTTTAAGGGTACAAGTGTCATATTTTAAATTTCCCGTGACTCTCGAGACGATGACGTGATATGTAGCGACAAAGCTTAGAATGTTGAGCTTTATCGCTGTCGCTGGGAAAGGAGAGTGGTTACTCTTGGTACTTGTAAACAAATAA
>JWHW01035730.1:487474-511219 GCA_000931545.1 Papilio glaucus | reverse complement strand
TGATGTGATGAATGATAAACGTACAGACAAACAGGCTATCTCTTTCACCAGACTAGCGTGTACTCATTGTGACAAGAAGTTCGGCATCAGACGGGACTTGGAGCGCCATATGAACCGTATACATCTCAATGTTAGACCGTTTAAATGCGACCGGTGCGAAAGGGTATGTATTTTTTTTAATTAAAATCGTTTATCAACTGGGAAAGTACCTTAAAAACCTTAAATACCTTAAAGTATCTTAAATTGACAGTGATTATACAGGCTGTTACAAAAATATGAATGAATAATTTGTTATGAACTTGTTTTGGGCAGTGCTGCAGCGCTTGGTCGCGGGTTCAAACCCAGGCAGGCGCTTTACTTTGTGTAGTTTATTTCATCACCACTGCTCTTAAACGGTGAAGGAAAACCGGCATGTCGTAGAACCAATTTCGAAGACATGTGACATCCACCGACCCGCACTGGGCCAGCGCGGTGGATTACGGCCCCATCCCTCTCTCGGAGAGAAGGCCTGTGTCCCCGCAGAGGGGAAACATACTAAAAAAGGCTGATATAATAAATCATTTGAAGCCCCCAGTTAATATGTGAATAAGGGCTTCTTCCACAAACATATCTAGTTAAAAGATGAATAAAATCGATTAAAGATTTCTCAAGATGTTTATAAAAAGTTCTCGTGCTTTTTTTATTATCTTTGTAGCCCTCTAGCGCCCAAACTATGCAACTTTAGATAAATGTAAGTTGGAATAAATCGTCATATTTTCGATCAAGAAATCTGTAGTCTTCCGTTGTATACAACATAACATCCTGTATAATAATGTGAGTTTGTTACTCTCCTCCTTAACGACTCAATCGATTGTGAAATTATGCACACAAATTGTCAGGGGTAATTCAAAGTTAATATATTTATTGAATAATTCTTTATCGTTTTGCGTAAATTGACTTAAGTATAGCGGTACTTTTTAGAAAAGACATAAATATGCTGGTAACGGTGTGATATGAAGACGAAAAACAATTGAATGTGCTCCGATGTCCGAGTTCCGATGCTTTTAATAAAGTAATGTGATATACATGTTTTAATAACTTCCCAGGCATTCGTGAATAGTTGGTGTCTGAACAAACACAAAAAGTTAGCGCATGAAGGATACAAGCGGCCATTAGTGTATCCTTGCCCGATGTGCGATAGATTATTTGACGTAAGAAATTTTTATAATAGAATTCTTTTGACCTTAATAAAATTAAGAGAAATTATATTCACCTTAATCAAATCCAAAGTTAACCTTATTTAACCTCATCTTTATTTCTTTTTTTAACGACTACGCATGCTCTTTGCACTTTGATGGTTATTTTTTTATGGTAGAAGGCGGCTAATGAGCAAGCGGGTCACCTGATGTTAAGTGACCGCTACCCATAGACAGCTGCAACAAGCAAGCATGAGTCGCAGATGTGTTGCCTACCTTTAATGGACAGAGGAAGGGATAGATAGGAAAAAGGTTATTTCCTTTTCCTCTCCTTTATCGTTCCCATCCTATCCTTTTCAAGAAAATATGGGAAAGGGAAGAGAATTGAAATTAAGCCTACGGCACCACACTCATCAGACGGAACGCAGAAGCATTCTCCTACTTCACGCCTGTCTTCTGAAAGAAGTCTCTTCTGAAGTCGTGGTGTTTCACCCGTCGAACCGGCCCATTCGTGCAACAGATGTTGTTCTTTAGGTTTGTGGGACGCGCACCGCTTTCCTCTTGTCCATAGATTCTCACCGAATCTAACCCAATCTAACACGATGATAGTCTAATTTAACCGAGACGAAACCCACAAAGTATGTGAAATTTAGATGTGATGTCGTACAATTAATATTTTATGTTTATAGCGTAACACCATACTCAAATCGCATATCCGAACGCACACTGGCGAGCGCCCGTACCAGTGTACTAGATGTCCAGCAAGGTTCTCGCAGTCCAGCAGCCTCGGAACACACACCAAACTCGTCCATCTAAAACAAACTAGAGATGGAAAACCAAAAACTAGCTCGAAATAAATTATTAAAACCATTGATATGTATTTTATTTAATAAAAATTATAATGACAATACTAAAATTATGGAGCAGAAGTTTGGTGGTACCCTTTTCTTCAAGAGGATTTATAATGCCCTTCAGAAGACTCACAGGCCTATCTCAATTCTGAGCCATGACAAGGTGTTTTCGAATCGTCTCGCCCGCAAATTTTACGACTTGTAGTCCAGTGAGGTAGATCCAACTTCGAGAAGGAGCTCAATCGCTGAATCTGATTCGGATGGGCAGCGTGAAGCTGGAAGTTGTTGAATTGTCAGTGTATCGTTTTATCCCAACACCTACCGCAGTGTCTCAAGACTAAAGTCTATGTCTTATATGACCAGTGTTAATTGCCAGCGAAATTCTACGGTGCCGAAACGTGGTCCCTCACGGTGAGCACCTTTAGACGGCTCAAGGTAACTCAATGGCAATGTAATGTTCCGCGGCCGACCCAGTACACTTTCGAGTCTTCCACTTTTCGCCCACTAATGACATATCTGATGTATTACAGTCCGACGAGGATCTTAGACTGCATATGTGCATACCTTGTTCCACAGCACGATAGAATTTTTGTAAACGAACAAACGTCATTTTCCATAAAAAACGGCCATTTTTTTGTGGAGATTATGAGATAAAGTAAAGTGAAATAGTATAATATGGATATCAAATTTTATAAGGTAAAATAAATAAATATGCGCCCACGCCCGTAACCCAGAGGGGTAGGCAGAGATCATGGATTTCCTTTTGGCGCGATCCTGGAACACCTCTCTCGTTTCTTCTACATTCATACATCTACGAATACATCCTCGTCGGTTATGGGTGCTCCTTATAAGGTAAAGGCGAAGGTAAAAACCTTTGCTTACAATAATTCCATCATGCTGTGCTACAAGGTATAGCTGGCCGTATAAGACAGTAAAGAGTATACAAGAAATAGTTATTTTCCACTGTTGGAGTTTAATTTACAATAGAAATTATTTATTTAATTTATAATATACCAATTCATGGTGAATAAAAATAAAACATTTAACAATATTTAAATACATTTATATTATTATTTTTGTGTTATTTATTGGAATGTTTATTAGTCATGTTAACTACGAATGTTTCATAGTCCTTGTCCAGTCCTTGTCTGACTGACGTCTGTGGTCAAGTATTTATTTGTTGCTCTATGTCCTGTGTTTTATGTTTGTTTTGGTTTGTTTATTTATTTTTAGTAGTTATTTACAAACAACCAGTGCAGTCAAAGTTTCTTTATAAATGGCTTTTATTTTAAACGAATCGAAACCGATATGCACAATTTGCCTAATAGAGAGTTCAAAATTGAATATCATATCGAATGCTACCGATATTTTCGTAAAAATTACAGAATGCTTTGGACAAGACGTAAGTTGAATATGGCCTATGCTGTTACTAGCTCTACCACAATTGTTTTAATTAGATAATGTGACTTTCAGATAATAATTACAAGTCTGAAAACAATATGCAAATTATGTATAAAGAAAATTGAAGATGTGAATACATTTCGTCATCTCATAATTCGAAATCAAAACATTCTTTCAAATAGACTGAAAAACAATCACAGCTTTGTTGTAGATCTAGATTTGAAATCTATTAAAGAAGAGACTGAATTAGAAAACAAAGAGATCGATTTCAAAAACATTGATGTTAAAGTTGAGCAAAACGAAAATGAAGGGATCAATGCAAACAAATCTGACTTTAGTGAAATTGAAGACACACTTACTTCTGATGCAGAAGATAATCTATCACTCTCTTTGATTAAGAAATCGAAGGAAATAATCCATAAGAATAAAAAGGTAAAGTACTGTGTGAAGCCTTAAAATATTTTTTTTTTTATTTCATCATTAAGAATTAGTCCATTGCCTTTTGTATGGAGTAAAATTTTGTCTTACACATTGAGGAACTTTAAAAAGACTGTATTAAATTTATTTAAGTAAAACCAATTCTAATGATGTCTTATATTTATACAAATACTACACATTGGAGTAAAACAAATTTTATGGAGTTTATAGAGTTTATTTTATGTTTTTGTTCCTGACATTTAGAGTAATTTACAGCACTCATGCCCACAGAGGGGTTGGGGTGGGGGAACTTAGGTGTCTGATGTCCCAACGTCAAAGTTGCTGGTGTAGGACCCTTTTAGGAATCTCGTAGTATACACCCTTGAACTGATAATAATTATTATGATAATAATATCTGGGATATTCACTCACGGCCATCTGATCCCAATCTAAGCAGAGCTTGTACTATGGAAACCAGATAACTGATATACTACAATTACTACTTCTTTTATAAATACATACTTAAATAGATAATTACACCCAGACACAGGACAAACAGACATATTTATGCACACATATGTCTGTCTTGGGTGGGAATGAAACCCACAACAGTAAAAAGAAAGTATTTTACTAACCATGCCAACTAGCCTGTTGATAAGTCTATTACCAATACACTGAACACTGTAAGAGTTTTCTGTATAAGTATCTAAAAATTGTATTTTAATTTATTCTTGACCTATATTAATATACATAGAACTTGCGACAAATTTGCAGCTGTCCCCTTATTTATTTATTTATTCAAAGCATAAAAAATTAGATCACAATGTAATAAACAGAAAGTTTTTAATTACTATTAAATTAAGTTTCTAACTATTTCTTAATGGTAAGAGGCCATAAAACCATTAAATACGTCAAAATTTGGATGACAAGTCCATTTCAGAGAGAGGTGCATGCTGTCCAATGTTTGTAATAGAACAACTTAGGGTCCTTTAAGAAGCGAGCCTATCTCTTTCTTAAAAGCCAGCAACATCTGCAGTTCCTCTGGTATTGTAGGTGTACATGGGCGTCGCTTATCACCTCTGTGTTCCTGCCACTCACTGCCTTCTCTTCTCTTTTTAGCCACTTAGTCAAAGAAAAACGATTTATTTTTTGTAGCACCACATAAATTATTTACTTAAATTTATAACTCAATGTATAATAAATAGAAAAAAATTATATTTTTTTCTATTCTGTTTTCAGTATTTGAAAACAAACTCAAGAACATCATCCAAAGAAATTGTAATTGGAGATGCCAAAGCGCACAGATGTCTAACTTGTTTCAAAGTTTATTTCACACAGATAGATTTGGTAAGACATTATAATGAAGAACATAAAAATAAACCACAGGAGGACACTATGCAGAGTGCAAAAGATCTTGTTCATGAAATTGTTACAGATGAGAATGGATGTGTTAAATATAAATGCAGAAAATGTGCGAAGCTATTCGAAAGCAAGAGTAAGATAAACAAACATACAATTTCTCATGTACAAGATAGACCGTTTGTATGTAAACTATGTGGTATGTATTAAAAAGTCCTACTTAATATTCATTAGGAGCCTAAGCCAAGATTCCTTGATATTAATAGATAAACAAACTTTAGACTAAGTTTAGTTGGTACCCGGGCTACTTCACAACCCATTAAAATCGTAGTTATCTTCCTAAGTTGTGGTCCTCAAGTGGTCATGCATCTTCACCGCCTAAATTGGCTATATCAGTTATACTTGAGCATGCCATCACTGCTCCACAAATTAAGGGAGTATGTAAGCAGTTGCCGTAGCTGAAGTCGGCATGGATGACATTATTATTATAATATATTACTGTTTTAAAGTCCGAGCTATGTATGTTATATATTTTGGGTAATCCAAATCACTCAATTATCACACAGTAAGTCACTTTTTGTGAATATGCATTATTATCTATATGTATAATAAAAATGTAACTGATCGCTGTCTGTACATGGAAGATATTTAAGAAAAACTATTATTGGGGCCTTCATAAACGCAATAAAACCCAAAACAATAGTTATAGGAATTTTTGTCTGTTTATCTGTTTGTGCATTGGTTACTGCTAATCTCAGAAACGGCTTAACCTATTTGGGTGCGGTTTTCACTAATGTATTGTGGTAAACTTCACTTAACATTTAGTGTTTGTTTTATTTCAATCGATTTATAAATAAAAAAAATTATATCAATTTAAAGAACCATGTCAAATATTTGTTCGATAAAAATGCTATAAAATAGATTACTATTATATAGATTATTACTGGTAAGTAATATCATTTCGTTTAAGTAAATTTGCAGGGCGGGTGAAATCGCGTGGCACAGCTAGTTTAAAATATCTGATATCTGCAAGCTGTCTAAATGGCCCTTTTCTTTTCTTTGTATAAAACCCTTTCATTACTATTATTATCACTCAACCATGTTTGAGTGATCCATTTTTTTAAACTTACTTTGCAGGTCGAACATATAAGATTGCATCAGAGATAGTGCGACATGGCAGGGCACATAGCAGTTTAAAAGTACCTTGCAAGTTTCAATGTGGATACAGCACTACATACCTGGGTGCTCTTAAACAGCATGAGAGGAGGCATACCAAAGAATACATGGTAAGAACCTCCCCAGACATTTACAATCGTAAAATCCTCTTTCTTAAGTAGTTCATAAATAGTGGACTTAGCACCAGAACTGAATAGGACAGATAGTTAGGGAATGTGCCACAATCCCAACATACAATCAGGTTTTATTTGACTGACATGTCACACTGAAATTGGGCCTCTGGCACCTCAGTCATCAGACGAAACACAGAGTACTTCTACTTCACGAGGTCGTGGTATTTCAACGTTTGAGCCCATTCGTGCAACAGATGTTGTTGCTGGGCTCTACCACTGCTGAATATGTATATGAGTAATGTACGTAGGTATGCCAGACACGGTCCTGGCACACCTCTTTCGTTTCTTCCCTAGTAGAAATCCGTCTCTACCCACACTTTTCGTTAGTGGCATGACTGCATATACATTGTGTTCATTGAGATTTTCATCACTATTTTAGTTAACTGCCTTTGTTAGTGATTTTTGCAATTTTTTTTAGTATACATGCGACAAATGCGGCAAAGGTTTCGAAGTTCTGACCTGGTATGAGCAGCATCAGAACATACACACTGGTGCCAAGCCTTATGTATGCGACATTTGTGGTGTCGCCTTTCATATGGACAGGTAAGATTAATGAGAAGATAAAGAGGGACAGACATAGAAAAGAAGGGAGAAAAAGGAAGGGAAGGAGAGAAATAGGAAGGAGAGGAGGGAGGGAAATAAGAAGGAAGGGAGGGAGAGAGAGCGCCAGTATGTCATTCATTCATTGGGTTTAGTTGTTTCCGATCTATTAATGAATTTTTAAAATAGATTCTTTTTGAGTTTATTAATATAATATAGACTAGATAATTTATTATCTCAAACAAATGTTTCAGGTACCTTAAAGTACATATAAGTACAGTACACCCGCAAGCAAACAGTCGCAAGAGATTCCTATGTGTCCATTGTTCGAAGCCGTGCGGTTCCAAGAAAGGCCTGACGCTGCATCTAAAAGTAAATTATTGATGGAAAGAGAGTATTAACTCACCTTTTGGTTGGATCATAGCCCAATTCTCTTTTAAATCTCTGATGCGTTTTTAAAACCACATCCACAGTGATGATGTGATAAATATATTGATTCTGCGTTTTAGAAACCGCAATTATCAAGAGTTATGGGACTGTTGCCAGAATTTGTCCAGAGAACAAGAGCGGAGTTGATAAGAGTTGGGAAACGGTGGTAGAGCCTGCAACAACAGTATCTGTTGCATGAATAGGACTGCTCAACTGGTGAAATACAATGATCTCACAGAAGACAGTAGTAATAGGGGGTTTTGTAGTTAGGGGGGAAGGCGAGTACGCCACCTTCTGCAGAAGGTCGTGATACTGTCTGGTCCAGTACACCGTGTACAGCAACAGCTATCGATCCTGCGTTCAATCATTGTATTATAACTTCCATGCATAGTAGAAATCCCTCAGGATAGTTTGTGTCAACACATTTTAATCCTTCAGGAGCACGGTATAACGTCGAAGTTCCTGTGTGACATGTGCGGAAAAGTACTGTCCGATTCTAGACAACTCAAACTCCACAAGCGGATTCACCTTGGCGACAGACCCTATAGCTGCAGGTGAGAAATAATTTATTAGTGGACCGCCCTGCTGGCTTAACATGCCTAGCCAGGATAACATGCGTAACCTGATGACAGCCTAAATGATAGATGTGTCAATAAAGTAACTTACACCGCCATCTATTATAATTCAATCGAGATAAAAACTGTCCTATGTTTTAAGTTGGACCAAATTACACACAAGATGTAATTATTGTAAAGAAATGTTTTTACGTTAAAATTCGCATATTCCAAAATATATTCGAAAAACATGCTTTTACTCATATTACCTTATAACATTAGCTATCCATATTACACAGTTTCACTTCACTTTATCTCTCGATTTCTACAAAATTACATTTCCGATGAAAGTATAAAAAGTGTAATGGCCGCTATGTATGGTAAATGACGTTTGTTTGTTTACAACAATTATATCTTTCTTTAATTCTTGCCTCTGAGTTTCGTCATCGCACAACACGACAGCGCTCCAAATTCCATCCACACCACCTTGATGGTTGGCATTTCATTACCGTGCGGTTTTTGCGTAACTTTTTGCCTAGTACAACCGCCTTGTTGAATGATCTCTTACCAGCGGTAGTTCCGAATCAATACGACTTAGGGTCCTTCAAGAAGATAGCGTACTCCTTCTTTAAATGCCGGCCGACTTCTATAACAAAAATAATTATTACTATGCAATTCTTACAGTACATGCAACAAATCCTTCACGAAACGATTCAATCTGACGGTACATGCGCGCACGCACAGCGGCGAGCGACGCTACGCCTGCTCGCTCTGTGGCAAGCGGTACATCCAAAAAGGGACGTTACTGAGACATGTACAAAGGTAAAATATATATCAAATTCAAGATCCATTCCGATTATCTTCTTTTTAGGCTTCATTACTGAAGGTCTTGCTTGTCTTGAAGTTCTGTACTCGGCATATCTCGCTGCAGTCGGATCAGCGGGTAGGTGTTTGACTATGGTCTTTTGCCTTCGGTCTTTCCTATGACAACCACTTTTTCCAGATTGTCTGGTCGTCTCCGGGCATTTACGAAACAGCTTAACCGTAACTAATACGACTTAAGGTCCTTCAAATTAGACCATACTCCTTCCTTATAGGTCAGCAACGCATCTGCAGTTCATCTGGTGTTGTGGATCTTCATGGGCGTCGGTGATCACTTAGGAAACCCTCGTTTACTCCTATAAAAAGGTTCAGTTCATTGAATCTGGGTTTATTAGTGAACTTATGTGTTGTATTGAGCCTCCCACGAGACTATCTGGACAAGGTATCTTCTGGATTGGAATGTGTTTGTCTGTTACAGATTCCATAAAGGAAATTCTAGTCTGGAAGTGAGAAACGAACCGTAAAAACGTTGAAGGCAGTTGTGAGGAGTTTAAGAATTAAAAATGTGTCAATTTAAGGAAAGACGATATTCTTCTAGAAATTAAATATTAAAATATATTATTGTTTTTTTGTTGTTATTTACATTTAAAGAAATCAAGAAACGTGACAACCGTGTTCCATTTTACTAATCTCTACAGATTACTCATCTAGAGAAAAACACGAATCTTATGACACTCTTCAAAATCGGTCATGTCCTTTAGGTTACTGAAGGTCACAACGTACCAATAAATTTAACCAACTTAAGTGGTCTTCATACCAAAAAAGCTAAGGTGCTTAGATGTTAAGTGACCGCTAAACATAGACATCCGTAACAAGCAAATGAGATAGACAGGACGACGTATGTTGCCTTCTCCTTCAATCCACTTCCCTTTCCGATCCTATCCTTTGTAGGAAACGATTGAAAGAGGAGTCACACTGAGTCTAGGGTCAAGTGTAACTACTTCACGCCGGTCTTCAGTGAGGTCGAGTTTTTTCGCTTGTCGAGCCGGCTCATTCGTACAACAGATGTTGTTGCGGGCTCTACCACTGTTAAAAGCTTTAGTTTTTACCTCGCTAAAACTACCCTCAGAAAGGTCAAGCCCTGAAAAAGGGTAGAAACTCCTCTTAAAAGACAATCCAGGACCTGCCACTGAAAATACTATATAATACTCGCTCAGTTTTTTCGAGAGAAAGCTTGTACCGCGACACGATATTACGCCAATAAGACAGTTTTTAAGACAGTAGACACCCGTAACTGGCGAGCATATTTGCGAATATATTGTACAAAGCACACTAAGGGCAAGCTATGAATCCGACCCGACCCATCTATGATACATTCTTCTGAATTTAAATTACTATCTGATATAATTGAATGAACAACATTTATACTCCAAACATATATTTCGACACTCACTTCCTCTGGGATCTGAATCAAGGTCTCACGGTATATTGACCGGTGCATAGATAATGAAGATTTATGTCAACACGTTACGTAGCCCTAAATTCCTACAGGAACTAGAGGAAGCGGTCCTGTGTATCCCAGTAATTGCTTCCCCGCTCGCTAGGTGTGAGCTAATGCGTCTGTGTGATACTTGCATTGGATATACGAGGTGAATAATTCGAAGATAAATCTAAAGATTTTGTATTAATAACACGCTTATATTAGTACTGGTGTGTTTGTAAAGGACTCCTTTCAACTCGATTTTCCCCTTCAAAACGAAACTATGCATAATTATTAAGAACTGATGACAATATATTTTTATAACTTAGCTCTGACCAGGATCATCATCATCATCGTAATTTATATTAAGATTAAGGACAAAGCCACCTATTGACAAATTGATATAAAAATGCGTAATCTATTAATTAAGAAGAAAGAATACATGCAACCTTGCCCTTTCCTGTCCTTGGTTGTTGCGTTTATGTAGAACAAAGTCCACTTCCTGTGTCCAACATAAAGTGCTAGCAGCGCATAAACATCTGCAACTCATGCAGATGTTGCCGGTACTTTTGGTTGCGCTGGTTACTTAACCTTTTGTTTGTTTCCCTCTTTCCATAAACAGAAATATAAAAATGTAAATTCAAACGATAGTAGTAAATTCAAAATATAGCGAGCATAACATTTTATATCTCAGGATATAACCGCGTTGTATTTATCTCGTGTATACCTATCTGATGCCGGATCTCGCTACGTCCGCGCGCTCCCCGCGGATGTCGCGCCTCGCTCCCGTGGGACCTACACTACTCCCCTCACCGAGCGACTAACCAACACAACACTTCTCAAACCTTTATGGGAGTGGCCGGGATAATACGTTTTAATATAAAATAAATTATGACACACAAAATCTAAGATCCTTTTACAATAAGAGATGGATGGAAAGGAGAAGAGAACTCGACGGGGAAGGGATGGCTAGGAAAAGGAAACAACCTGTTTCTGTCCAGACAACGCATCTGCAACTCATTAAGCTGCAAAAGCCTCTTCCACCTTCTTCTATAAAAAAAGACATCATTATCCGTTTTCGAGAGATTTTAAAAGTACTAGCGGATTAATTACTCCAAATCACATCCCAAGGAAGGAGAGTAATAATAATTTGTCATGTTACTGGCAACTAAAACAAGGATATGTCGAATATTTATTACAACTAACCTACACTATGTTATCTCAATTTAACAAAAAAATACAGCTGAGTTCAATAGAACTTTTGCGCCATTCCCTAAGTTATTAAGACCTGAAACCCAGAGGGGTAGGCAAAAATTGATTTAGGATTGGCGCGGTCCTGGCACGCCTCTCTCGCTTCTATATTCAAACGCCTCGGTTACGCGTAATTATCAGATCGCAGTGTCATCACTGGAGGAATGAACGTAAAAATGTTTAATTGAATGATAGGTATGAAGATAAACGTAGATAGGACGAAAGTATTTTAAAGGCAACAACTTGATAGAGCAATTTTCTTTCCGTAACCGCTGGCAAGGAGCAGTGGTGGATTAGGCCTCGACTTACGTACTGTGGGTCGCGGGTTCGAACCCAGGTCGGTGCTTTACTTTGTGTAATTTATTACATCAGACTGCTCCAAAAACTTACAGTGGTAGAGCCCACAACAAAATTTGTTGCACGAATGGACTGCAGAGCGGACAGGCGTCAAGTAAAAGTATTCTTCAGCGTTTATTCTGATGAGTGAGATGCCGGAGGATAAATTTCAGTTTTCCCTTTCCTGCCCTTGCCTATTAAGGATAGGATGGGAAGCGAAAGAGGATTCGAGGGGGAGGATGGAAAGCGAAAGGACTCTGCGACTCATTTGCTTGTTGCGGATGTCTGTGAGAAGTCATTTAACATCAGGTGGCCCATTTGTTCGTTTGCCACCTTCTACCATAAAAAAAATCATAACCTGGTTTAAAGAGACAGCTTATGTATCAATGTTAACAGAAGTTATTTTTTGTTATAACTTAGTTCATCTTAACTTAAATGCAAAGTGGCACTTCGAACGTATTTTCTAGCTTACCACACGGAATTAGTATTTATTTTCATATAACATAGTTCTACATATTGTAACATTCGATTACATTGAAATTTATGAGACCCGGGCTCCTGACACATCCCTGGGGAGTGAAATTTTCAAGTTCAACATATCGATCCCGTGACCCAGTTCCGCAATGCATCCGGCCTTGTGTTAAGGGGGAGTTTTATGCGACAATCGCTTATTAATTTACTTAACTGCCTTCGTGCACTTTTTTATAGAAAAACGTGGCAAACCAGCAAGCACCTGACAATAAGTGAGCGTTACCAATAGGCATCAGCAACAAAGCAGCAGAGCAAGAAGCAGAGTTTCTTACCTTTAGTGGACAGAGGTGGAGATAAATAGAAAGAAAACCTGTTCCTATCCACCCCTTCCAATTATTTATTAGAGAAGGAGGTATAGGGGAAAAGGACTAGGATTAGGCCTCCCGTACTACACCCATTAGACGAAACGGAGAATACTTCTACTTCGCGCCCTTCTTCTGTGAGATCGTGGTATTTCACCAGTGGAGCCGGCCCATTTGTGTATCAGATGTTGTTGTGGGTTCTACAACTTTCTGTAATCTTCTTTCTCTTACATCCTCATCTATGGATTGGAAAAGGAAAAATCCTAGTGTCTAAACCTAAAACCTAAAATCCTAGTAGGCAACCTATCTGCAACTGATTAGCTTGTTGCAGATGCCTATGGGTAACGGTCACTTAATATCAGGTCACCCGCTTGGTTGTTTGCCACCTTCTACCATAAAAGCTCAAAACAGGTGGGAAGGGGCGACAATAGCTCAGAACTACATAAATAATCAACAAAAATAAACCATGAAATCTTAACAATAAAATTCAAAATTGAGTACTAGAAAAATCAATGAAAAAAGTTCGTCGAAAATATTCCAAGTTCAAATAGGTTGCTGACGAGTGTTACAGACGCATGTTGTACACGCGAACCTACAAGATTCTCCACCAAATATCGTCTAACGCGGCTGAAGTTATCACTTCAAAAAACATTGAAACATTTCAGTGAAGTTAGAAATTCGTAATTATTAAAATCCAATAAAAATATTTATCAATGTTATAAAAAAGAATAGTTTCATTAATAAAATCAATGTAACTTGATTATTACTTTATAGCAGAATATGTATGTATGAATAATAAATAAGCAGTGTAGTATGTCGAAAGAGATGGGATAGAGGGGGCGTAACGCCACAAGAGAGCGTCAGGCCGTTCGGGCAACTGTCAAAGCTCGTCAATAATGTTTTAAAATCTTTAAATATGAGATGTCCGTCAAATGAGCGAACAATAAGGAAAATTGTTCCAAAATTTTACACTAAGTTTTGTATAAAGTTTCACTTTCCTGGATCCAAAACATTCTGTTATGCGTTAGGTAAGTAAGGCAGGCTTATATAATACTACTTGGTGCGCCCGGCGTCGTTCGCATAATAATAATTTCGATTCATTAATATTATCAGTATAAATGAACTTATATTATAAAGAGGAAAATTTTGATTGTTTGTTTGCATTAAATAGGCTCTGAAATTACTGAACCGATTTGAAAAATTCATTCACCATTACAATCCTACATTATCTCTGATGAACATAGGCGATAGAATTTCTTATTTTTAATTTTGCCGGCACTTCTTTATAAACATTTTAACACGGGTTCATCTTCTAAGCTAATTAATTGAAACATAAAATGTCATTTTTTAAAACATTCATCATTTAATTTGACAAATAAAGATGAAATATGTTTGATCGGTTTCGTTTAAAATTCTTGAATATTATTAACCAAAATACAATTTCTATTTCCATTATTTTCTTTGTAATTTAATAAACTTTACATTGCAGATGATATTGTAAAATAGCACTTAAAAGTTTTGCTGTAAGGTTTAATTTAATTTTCACTTAACTAAGCTATTTTTATTCCACACATTTCGGGGTATTGCGAGTCTGTGGTAGAGAATTTTGGCGGGAAATGATAAGGGACGGCCGTGGAAAGCACAAAATTGTTTATGACATTAGGCGACTAAGAGCAACGTCAAAATAGGTTAGCATTTTTTAATGCGCTCAATTTTAATGCTTTTTTTATTAAATGCACTAAATACTATTTCACTGTACCCACGGTTTCATCCGCCGTGAAATTTAATTTAACCTACGCTTGTCCAGCTTACGCTGAACCCTATTTAATATGATTGATCATATAGATTACAGGTCAAGTTACATTGTATTGTAAATATTTCTGCCTACAAACTTTCAACCCCTAGTTAAGACCTTTGGGGGTTGAATTTAGGAAAATTCTTTTTCAGTGCTCACGTACGTAATAACAGAAATCTCTGTGCAAATTTTAAAGTCTCTAGGCCCAGTAGTTTGGGCTATGCGTTGACTATATGTCAGTCAGTCAGTTTCTTCTTTTATATATCTTGAAGATGACTTTTTAATCTATCAATCAAAGAGGTTACATATCTCCAGATAGAATCAGCTTAATTTTGAATTTTATTGTTAAGACACAAGGGTTTATTTTTGTTCATTATTTAATTTTGAACTATTCCCACCTGTTTTGAGTTTTCACTTCTTTCGGCAGTCTTTATGACTGTCTGATTTTTATAGGAAAAGGAATTAAATACACGTCAAAAGGAGCAGCGGACTGCGAGGCACGCACAACACGGTCGTAGGTTCGAATCCGCCATTCGACTATTGATGTGAATGGAACATTTTTAGGAAATTATTTCATATGTTATATGCTTATAGACGTTTATAAGGAGTATAGACTGACGTACTGTGCGTTTAGTTATCACAGAGGCCCATGGACATCCAACTACCAGAAAAACTGCAGATACGCTGGCCGCCTTTATGGAAGGCATACACTTGCCTTAAAGGACCCTAAGTTATTGGTTTGGAAATACCTCTGGAGAGTGAGACAGATCATTTTAAAATCGTAATATTTATGTAATATCTTATAAAGATTTTATTTTATTAATTAGTTCGGCAATCTCCATTCTACTATCGGACTTAAAAATAGTTTTTAATTATTTTTAAGTCATTATCATATAGGTATTTATATGAAAAACATAAATGTTTAAAATTTATCAACAAAACCGAAATGATACTATTCTGTTTTCAACCTTAATACAATATTAAAGTAATCCGTGTGGGAGTATTCCGTCCTTTTACGGGATTACGTGTAATAAAATTCTGTTAAAATAATTTCAACAATGTGGCAACCCCAAGAGATATGTTGACTGGCAACATTATTAGAAAAAAAGGTACACAAGGGAAAAATATTGCATTTTGGATTAATCTCATAGTGTACTCACGTCCGGCTTCTAAAAGGCTTGACAATTTTTTATTCAACTAACACTCCTGTCATGTCAAATCAATTTCAGTTTCTGTAAGAAAAGAAAGTTGATCGTGCGTCTAGCAACTCAAATGACATCTGAACGGACATTTGACAGCCGATGATCCGCATTTCAGAACGCAGGCGTGAGTCTCGGGTTCAATTTCTCAAAGGAGGTAATAATAAAAAAAATATTTATGTAAAAATATTTGAAAATGTGACAAATCCTGCTTAAGAATGCCGCTTTTAGAATGATCTAGTTTAGTTTTATTCGGTTGTTTAGGCTTACTCCCTGACATATTAGCACTTTATAAATTACTAAGCAGTTATCAACTTTACATACGTGAAAAAGATACAATATATTGCAATACAAATACAATTTTGTTTATTTTTTATCTATACAACTATGACTTGTAAAACCAAAACAATTTCACTTCTATTTAATCGAAACCAACTATTATTAAATCGACTTTTTTAATGTTCCCCACTGCAGGAACACAGGCCTCCACTCCGAGAGAGGGAAGGGGCCGTAATCCACCACGCTGGTCCAGTGCGGGTTGGGGCATGTCACATGTCTTCGAATTTAGTGGTTCTAAGACATGCCGGTTACCTCACGATGTTTTCCTTTACCGTTTTTGGAGCAGTGGTGATGAAACAAATTACACAAAGTAAAGCGCCTGCCTGGGTTCGAACCCCGCGACCTTCAGTACGTAAGTCGGGGCCTAAACCACTGAGCCACCACTGCTATATATTATTATTATATAGTGTAAGTGAAAAACTTTTATATCTGGGGAGCTGGTTTTTGGAGTTGAAGGAAGGGGGGAGAGATTGCAAGGGTGTATGCCCGCATCCTGCCAACACAACTCCCATTGAAAGGAAACGCATTGTTCCTGAGAAAATTAAAAAAGAAATTTCGTAAACATATCGTTCTTATTTCGAACGCCTTAGAGTCGATTTTGGTCATGGCATTTGCATATTGGAGTGTGGTCTATGTTCAACTTGCTAACCTAACGTGACCGTGTCGGTTTCGCATAGCAAAAACAAAAAAGCACATTAATAAAATAGCCACTTTAAATTCCCGCCCCCGAATTGTAAAACGCACCTTTGTAGCTTTTGATATTCGAATTATGTCCACATTGTCGAGTTGGGAAAAGCGAGAGCATATACTCCGTGTGGTCAGCGAGATAAAGCCAAATAATATTATTAAACGCTTCATAAAACAATGTAGCCACACCCTTAATTCAAAAAGGTAAATGCAAAATACTCGTGCAACGGAGCGTACAACTGCGTACTCTCAGGGTGACTCTTTGCGAATTAATTTCGTAGGAATCGCAAGGGCGGCAGGATGAATGCCCGCCGCGCATGCGTGATCCAGGATGCCCTCAGCCTCTTTGAATTGTCCTTTGTCTACTATCCCGAGGCATGGGCTGGTGAGAGCACGTCCCAATATATCGCGTTACGGCGCAGTTTGCTGGAAGGCGGGAAAAAACGTAAGTAACTTCTGACATTTGATTGACGTTTTATTTCTTTTTTTGAAGCTATGCATCAAAAAGGTTTTAATGTAGTAGTCAAATAATTAAACGTGATTATCACTTTTGTAAAATCATACCAATGCCACTGTTTTTGGAATGTTATCAAAGGTGAGTATTACGGGTTCAGGGTATGGGCAGAAGCGTCTTGTGTATTGTAACATCTATTATGATCGGTCTTTAGAATTGTAGGTCTTATAATTGTTGTACTAATGTTTAAACCACGGCTTGAGTTTTAAGGAATGATGTAAGATTCATTTATCATTATTATAATTTGTTTTTATAAATGTATTTATTCAAATGGCAAATTATTCTTTCATTGCCTAACATTCTTTGAAAATACTTTAAAATATTTTGATAGTTTAAAATTGTTTTTTCTTTCCCCAGTCTTTCGTCTTGAATTTGTCTCAGCGTTTGCAGCTTTACTTCATAAACATTTAATGTTAATTTTTTCTGGACTGTTAAAGGTTTGACGGTTGATTATTTTTAATTATTCAATATAGAAAGCTATTTTCTAGCTAACGAGTATGCTTAATCACTCATTCCAGTGATGAGCTACGGACTTTTCCGAATCCGTTATCTGCAGATAATGAGATGTCAAAGAAAGGGATTTAGTGCCCACATTCCCAATCAGCAGATTTAATTTTAGTTTCTTCGTTTTTTAGGACCTAAGTGTAAAAAACTTCGCGATTAAACAGCGTTCAACTGTAAATGTAACATGAACATGCTGTACATAGTAAAGGTAGACGGTATTCTGTTAAATCTTTTCCCTACCCTGCAAACGTGCGTTCAGCGTTAGTCCTGAGACCACATCTACTAGTACAGATTGCGGAGACAGAAATAACTGGTAACCTTCCTAGTCTCTATAGCCTACAGGTGACTTGTTCTGGGGAATCTATTACCCAGGATTGAAGGGCGTGTAGGGTGTTTTACCAAGTTTTTCTGCCACGTTCTTCCTAGAGAAGGCGTGGAGAGGCTTGTCTTCTCAGGCATAAGGGAGGCTAGGCTGGAGTAGCAAGGAGAACCGCGCTGGTGTTGTCGATGTCAGTGGTCAATTATACCGTGGCTTTCTCCTCAACACTAAGACCGTTCGGAATTCTAACTAAATGACTATCTAATACTGATTTACGCGTTCTGATGACTAAAATGCCATTTCTCCACGATTGTACCTCGATTTTTGGGACATAAGTAAGCGTAAACGCTCGATGCCTCCACGGAATATCGTAAAGCTTTGAAATTTGTGCATTCATAGTCTTTTCATCACCATGTTTAAATGAATTTCATTGAAAAGATCGTTATTCCGAGATTTACAAGTTATTCAAACGAGTCGTATATATAAAACGTATGTATAGACATCAAATGACAACGAGAGTAACAATGTCAACCGGGCAAATCATTGGCGGTGTCCCGCGATCGATCCCCTGCCGTCCTTCCGGAGGGTCCAAATTGTCCATCAACGAACCGTTCATAAGCTCATAAATTCTTTCTACGGCTGACAGTTGGTCGATTCACATGTATTTCATCCTGTGCTACGTCTAGGTGCCATGATCCCGGCCAGTATCACATTCATGTTCAAGCATGTGGCGCGAGCGCACGCGAACGAAGCTGTCAAACTCGCCGCCATATTGCCCTCGCGTTTGACGTTTGCCGTTGCGTTCGGGAATCGTTTTCAACGTTTCGTTTCAAGCAGTAACCTTTTGTTGCGTGCGTGTCTGTGACAATGGATTCTGTGTATTCTGTGCTTTAAATTTTTCTAGTGTGAGTGGTTGTGTTTTATGATTTTAGTAAGTGCTTCTTATTTATTTATAGGTATTCTAGTTTTACGTTTTAGATTATACGCATAAATGGTAAAGACTTCATAGCTAGACTAGGATATTATTAGATTTATTTTCTATTAGCTTGGTGTGTATGAATGTATGTAACGGAATCTTTGAACCTGTTTTTGAACCATTTAAAAACGTGGGATTATTTTAAAACGTTGCACACTTATCGAGGACACTAACAGTCTAATCATTTAAATAGTTTGTTCCATTATCTATACCGATTTGTGATTTAATAAAGATTGAGAATAACGCCATCTAGGTGTTAAGATTTTCAAAGTATGTATTTTAGATTTGAGTGTGTGACAAATGAATATATCAATCACTATTACAAATATATTTATCATGCTTGTCAGTTCTTGTTGAGTTTCCTTTTGACATCATTGCCACATACCGGTACATATTCTTTTCAATTCTAGTTACAGCTCTGCTATTTGACATATCTAACTTACTGCAAATCATGAGGTGGCTATCTTAAAGGGAAGAATGAATAGGCTGTTAAACTAACGCGTATATCATTCTTCGATCACATTGCCACTAAATATCACGTGGGATTTCGGCCAAGCGTCAGTTTATTCATAACTAGCAATCCTCCCCGGCTTCACTCGGGTAGAAGATGGACAAATATATAGCTGCTGTTAGAAGAGCTTTTTAAGATCGCTACTAGTTTTTGAATTTATCCGGAACAAACAAACGATCAAATCTTTTCTCTTTGTAATATTAATTTCGATTAAGACCTACCCTCTATTCAATATAAAGTAAGAAACTATTATCCTGTATTGAATCACTATATTAGGTATCAACAATTAGTTCCTTGTTAGATAATTATTAATTTTTCTCTTTGTAATACTAATATAGATTAAGACCTACCCTCTATTCAATATAAAGTAAGAAACTATTATCCTGTATTGAATCACTATATTAGGTATCAACAATTAGTTCCTTATTAGATAATTATTTTGGCAACGTTAGTATCACTAATATTCTAGCATTGAATATCTTTTTGGCTGTCGTTCACTCAGGCTAGGCGAGCTATTTAAAGAAGAGGTTAGCTCTGTTTATTCAATTAACTATGACCACATCGATCAGCTTCTGAAACTGTCATCTGTCGCTTCTTAGTTATCTCGCTAACAGGATAATACCTACCCGTCCGATTTAGAGATCTAAATTTATAGTCTAGGGAGTTCATTTGTTTTTTTATTTAGTTGTTTTTTTATTTATAGACTTTTATCGTTTCATTTCTTTAATAGTAGTTACGAAACTTAAATATAAAAATAAATAGCTCACGCCCGTAACCCAGAGGGTTAGGCAGAGATCATGGATTTCCATTTGGCGTGATCCTGGCACACCTCTCTCGCTTCTTCCACATTCATATATCTACGCATACATGCTCGTCGGTTATGGCCTTTTTTAGTAAGCCACTAATCTGATCGATATAAGTTCTCCTAGGGCGTCCCCTACCAACACTCCTACTCACTTTTGCTACAAAAATTTGTTTACGATTAAATTTACGAAACTTATGCACAAAATATATAAAAACGTACTAAGGTAATTGATGGTAGTATGGCATTACAAATTGGGACTGCTGTATGCTATTTTCGTCTCTCTTTTTTTCGTTATTTGAATAGTAGTCCACTCCTCTATCTCTGTGCGTCGTTTCCTGATTTCAGAGAATCGTGAGTTCTCTTCATGACCTTCTCTCTTGTGGTCTTCTACTCTATGCGGTACTCTGCGAGGTGGTCGGTATTATGCAATATAGTTTCGAACCTAGCGTATATTTGGTCTGCCTCAAACGTCCACTAGTAGATCTAAAAAGATATTGTAAAAAAGTCAATTCGTTTTAGTAACCTTCTCTTTATGTACGACAGTAATATATCTATCATTTTTCGATATTAACATTATCTAATATTTTACTTACATTTCTATTTGGACGTGAACGAGAAGGATATATGTCGTAAAACACCTCTCTATAAATTACAACTGCCTCACAAAGTAAATTGAAGTCTTGGCATATCAATATATTACGAACATCTCATTCAAATTTACGGTATTCGGGTAAAGTTTGTTTGCATATGTCATATATTATATACTTCTATATACTATGATAGCTACTTGTTAAAGTTAGATACATAATATATTTGCTTCAGCTAGGTTAGTCATCGAATTGGTATCTCTAACGTAAAAATCAATATCACATAAACTATTTTCTACTAATACTAAGACGGGGAGCTTATATGAGAACAACGCCACCTATTTAAATATTGAGATACAGTTTACTTAACTGGATTTTTCGCGTTTTTTTTCAATAGCGCTTTTTCTATTTCAGATTCACGTAGAAGCAAAATAACTTGTTAATTAATGTACACTAAAAATGTTAATTTACTTTCCTTTTGACAAGTAGAATTGAGATAGAAAGCTAGAGATTAGAGTGCCGAGGAATTGAAATCTAAAGAGGAGAGTGAAATTCATAAAACGGAGAAGTTTTGGAGAGTTAAGAATACAAGAAAAGAACAAGAAGTAGAGATGGACACAAAGAATGATGCGCATGGCGATGAAATAGAACTGAGCGTTCAGGGGGCTAGCAGTAAGCCCAGGTGAGCATTTCATGTTTTTAGTATCTTTTTGATAGAATATTGTATTATTATTTGTATCAATTTATGCAAGCATTTCTTAGCGCACAAACTGTCCGCTCACATATATGTAATTTCTATCGCATTTTATAGTATGTGAAGCACATGAACACCTGCTTCAGCTGTCAAGGAGTATATTATCATCTATTATTATAAACTAACTGTTATTGCAACTTTATTTTATATACAAGTTTTTCAACCATCAAAAACAGTTTTTCAAAAATCTCAAAAATCATTGTTTAGCTCTCGTCTACACTACAATAGAAAGATGTTCGTCCAATTTTAACATGCAACGTGGTAGTTTTGGCTGTGCTTTGAAATATCAGTTAGTCAGGATTTTTGAATACAGCAAGTTGTAGGCTCCCCTTTTATTTGAAAAATTACGTCGAAATTTGCACATTATTATATATTATAGCTTACTAATTTTTCTATTAATTCTCTATACATTGTTAACAGCAACATGGCTACCAAATCAGATCTTCCCGAAAGAGGATCATGGGCCAGCAAACTGGATTTCATTCTGTCCGTCATCGGCCTCGCAATTGGCCTGGGTAACGTCTGGCGGTTTCCGTATCTCTGCTACAAGAACGGTGGTGGCGCGTTCCTCATACCTTACTTCCTCACGCTCTTCCTCGCCGGTATACCCATGTTCTTCATGGAGCTGGCCATGGGACAGATGTTGACTATTGGTGGACTGGGTGTGTTCAAGATTGCGCCTATTTTCAAAGGTGAGTTTAGATTTTAATGTTATTTGTTAAAGTAGAGGATAAGTCTGCAGCAGGATTAGTAGAATAAATTCCACTACTTCACGTCGCTATTCTGATAGATCGTGGTTAGTTGCATAAGCTGCTCCTTTTGCTGGTGTTATCACTGTTCTACCCTCTAAGTGATAGTTTTCCTGTGTCATCAAGCTACAATAAAATTATTGCACATTGTTAAACTGATACCATTTCAGAAGATTAACAAAATATGTAAACTAAATTAAGGTAACAAAATATTTTGAAATAAAAAAGCTAAAGCATATAAAAAAGACATGTAGGTATTCAGATTTTGAGCTCGTAAAAAAGTACTTTGAAGGCGGATGTTCATAATACAAGCCACGTTATGTTATCTGTGGGAAAAACTGATATGTACTGAATTTCGACGCTGAAAGCTGGTAATGGAATTTCGATAATCGATATTATAGAGTCTAGTGAAGATTTTAAACTTTTTGTTACATACATATTTAAGGTTGTCACGATAAAATCACTATTGGGATGGAAAAGGATGACAATCGGTATAGTTGCTATACTCCCTGACAAATACAGAGTTCGGCAACTTGCGTACCGAAAGTTTAAACCCATAGCTCAAATTGTTGTTAAAAGTATCTAGTATATAGTTACATAGATCTTTTCTCATATGTTCGAAAGCCCTTTGTTTTTCTCCGGACCTTGATAAAAATTGTCTACTGTATCTGGACCTCACATAATACTAGTTGCTGACTGTAATTCTAGAGTTTCTAGTTCCAAAACGACAGGGGAAACCCTATCGCCGATCACAGGCAACATTATTTGCGCTTTTCAAAACTCATCGTACAGTTTTTTGCCCTACATGCTTAGTCCAAGCTCTAAGCTGAACGGTAATCAACACAAACTTATAACTTGTGCGATAGATTAGATATATCACTATGAAAAAGGTACATTATTCAGATGTTACTTTTTAAGTGGTTTATGCATCTTACAAAAAAATTGAAAGGTTTGATTTTGCATAACAATTTGTATAAAATTAAACATTCCTTGAATCGAGTCGAGAAGTTCCCACGTACTGAAAAATAAATTTAATAATTTAATTGTATAAAATAACTTGAAGCGTACTGATTGTTGTCTAGAATTTGTATAAAGGGCATAAGTAGAATCCTCAAAGGGATTTTGACACAGGAATTTATATTATTTCAGCAAAGGGTTACGCTGCGTGTTATTTTAGGATTGTTTATGCTATCTTACTTACTAGATTTA
>JWHW01035730.1:460593-475586 GCA_000931545.1 Papilio glaucus | reverse complement strand
CCAAGAAAGTAAAATTCAACGTTGTCATATTATGCATTATTAAGAATAACTCAAAAACTACCGGTCGGATCTTGACTAAAAAAAATGGGATTAGCTCTCGAACAAAAACAGAATCATCGAAATCGGTGCACCAGGAGCGGAGTTCAGAGGTATCAAACATAAAAAAACCTACATACGAATTGATAACCTCCTTTTTGAAGTCGGTTAAAAAATTGACCGCGCTCGAGGATGTCCAAATGACGGTATTGTATACCAAGTTTGCGACCCCTGCACTCCTCTGTATCGCGCTCAAATCGTCCGATTATTGAAATACACACTTAACAACATTATAAACTGACGCGCTGTAATGTCTAATGATCGTTATTTGTACAAATATAATGGCCTACCCTGAGCGCGCGACTCTACATGGATGACTGATTTGTAGTGTACCTCGATAATTGTGTCGCGCTCGAGGATGTACAGAAATCCCCGCTGGGGCTCCTGTACCATAAAGTTTTTACGAGGCTCGTCTTACGTCATTAAAATTGTATTCAATTCTATAATTGTAACCTTTTTGGTATGCCAATCTTGTTATAACTGATATTTGCATATAAATCGCCACTTATAATTCAGAACTCGGCCTTATCATAGATCGGATAAATGGAGTGTGTAAAAACATACTAATCGGAAATAAAGTAGTAACATTTTAAAATGGCCTCTTCCAGTTCCCATCCAGTTCTAATAAGGAATGAATGGAAAGGGGAACAGGATTATTTTTGTTATTAAAGGTAGTCAACCCATTTACAACTCATTATCTTGTTGAATTCCTCTGGGTAGCTGAACGGCTCGTTATCAACCTTCTTATACAAAAAAGGAACCATTATTATATAGCCACAAAATTACTTTAAGCATTTCACTGCATCAATGTCCTGTCGTGGAAAAGTGGTTCAGTATATTTACTAGTGAGTCTCTGCTGAAACGGCTTCGCCTGGGTAGTATGCACTAATTATGTTGAACCAATCACTATCAAACTTCGCTAGGCCTGAAAATTACAATGAAATTAGTCCAGCCGTTTTGGAGTCTCTAGGTAACATTCACACATTTATAGATACAAAAATAGATTATGTTTTTTAACACCAGAGACGTAGATTAGTAATAGTTAATTATAAAATGGTTTTAAATCTCGTCCTACGTAATTGTGAAGGATTAAGCATAACGGTAACGTCACACATAGCATAGTTAAAATGAATAAAAAATCAATAAATTATAAAGTTATTCACACTCTTATAAGCGAACAAGTTTTATTATTTATTGAATATCTAGACTTCCACTTAACTGTTGTTATCATGTCCTGTCCCTCTCTATTCTATTATCTATTCCGTATAAATCACGTTAGTAATAGAGGTTCTTACAGCGTCGTAGAAGAAGCTCTTCATAGAAAAAATGACCCTTGCAACAACTTTGCACCATAGTAAAATGGTTTAACTTTTCTTTTAAGCCCCTTCTGGTTTAGGAAATATTGTTGTAGAATATTTAGCTATTTCTTAGTTTTTGCAGGAAATATTCCTCTTTCTAAATTGTTGTAGGAAATCTTGCTCTTTATTACTTTCTGTAGGAAATTTTCCTCTTTATTAATTTTTGTTCTAGGAAATAATCCTATTTCTAAATTATTTTATAAAAATAACGCGTCTATATAACTTAGTCTATGACAGAGACAAAGAAATAGGTTGGGCCGAGGTAATATTGTTCTACAGTGTTGTGAACAGCGCGCGTTTTGAATAACGGATGCATGGCAAGTTTTTAAATAGATATATTGTCTATGCACAATTTGTTGATGTGATGTGGGCGTAGTGTTATCTGATTATGATACACTCCTTAGGATCAATTTGTTTATAATTCAATACAGAAATAATGAGGTTGTTTGTTGTAATTTTAACTTTTGTATGCTTCCCCGCAAGAGCCTTCGGTAAGTTTGAACGTACGTAACGTACTTAGTGCTAATTATTTTTTATATCTAATTATTATTCTAGTAATAAAAATGTGAATTCTAAATCATTAGTTTGTTATATTTGTTTTTATTTATTGTATTTATTTTAAATAATATATTTATAAAATCAAATATTAAATATTTTTTTCATTATTCGTAAATATGTAATAATATTTTAAGGTTTAGAAATCTTTATTTCCTTAATATTATGTGTAAATTATTTTGGTAGACTTTTATATCGCAGGAGCTGGTTTTGGGGAGGGATTGGGAGGAGGTATTCAACCTTATATCGGGTAGAAGGTTGAATACCTCCTCCCAATCCCTCCTTTCAATGGGGGGTGGTATTGGGTAGATTCTAACCATGAATATCAAAGGAAACGTACTGTTCCAGAGAAAATAAAAAAGAAATTTCGTAAACATATCGTGAGCGTGTCAGTTTGGCATAGCCAAAACAGTGAAGACAGTTTAAAAAAATCGCAACTTTAAATTCACCCATTATTTCAATGTGAAATTTTTAAGCAATTATTGTAATAAAAAATCAATTTCAAAATAACTATTATGTAGCATGTTATTTTTATTAAATTTATCGATACTAAGGTTACATTATTAATAATTATTGATAATGTTCGAGAATTATTAATAATTTTCAATTAATCACAAATACCGTTACTTTTACACAATTTAATCATTACTTTTTAAGCTATAAACGAATGCAAAAACGACATAGCCGACTGCCTGACTGAAAAATCGCCAAAAATAAATGAAAAAGCTGCTGATTGTATATTTGGTTTTGAATTAGGTCCCGATGGCGCTTGCATTGGTAAGTACAGTAATATTTACTAAAATTATAATTGCAAATGAAGGATGTTTATGTATTAGTGACATTTTACATAACCTTTGCACATACAATCATATATTGTTAGAGGATATAGAGCAACTTTTCAAAAAAAAAACAAATGGATTTCCATTTGGCACATCTTTCTCGATTCTACTACATCCATACTACAACTATCTACGCATATAAGCTCGTCGGTTATGGGTACTCCTTATATCGCCCTTCTTTAGTATGTCACTAATCTGATCGATTTAAGTTCTCCTAGGGCGTCCCCTGCCAATGCTGCCGTTCATTTTTGCAAAATGAATTTGTTTCGTTTTTCTCTTAATTCATCCTTTCAACCGAACCACCGAAGCATACCTTATTACTTACCATATAATTATATACTACTATTTATTATAGTTTAGTTATGTATGTGTTGTGAAATTTTTACACATTATATTTTGACTGATTCCGTTACCTTTCTGAGGCAAAAGCTGGCAACACATCCGTAGCTATCCCGATTGACGCGTTGATTAAACACGTACATATATTTTTTTTGTTTGTTTGTTTGTAACCGAAGAAATTGCCCTCAATTAGTTGTATTTTTTCAGATATCGACGAATGTGCAACAAATCGTTACACCTGTTCGAATCGAACCGAAATCTGCAACAATACGATCGGCGGATATGTTTGTGAATGTGCTGAAGGGTTCATCACGGACTTACCATCATTTGCTTGTGTTCAAGCGAATACCACTCACAATACTTTAGGATCTACCACACAACTGCCTTCTCTATCCACAAACAAAAGTGAGTCATATTTAAACAAATGGTATAATGGTACATCAGTGGTTGAGCATCTGTTGCACGAATGGGCTGACTCTACTGGTGAAATACCACGACCTCACAGAAGATAGACGTGAAGTAGAAGTATTTCAGCGTCTCGTCTAACGAGTTAGGTGCCGGATGCCTAATCCTAGTGCTTTTTCCATTCACATCCATTTCTAATAAGGAAAGCATGGGAAGGAAAAGAGGAGAGGGGACGGGAAGGAAAAGAAAATATCCTTTTTTCAGTTTATGATCGTCTGCCCGTTGTCTGCAACTCGTTTACTTGTTGTGTTTACTCGTTTACTTGTTACTACTGTTAATTTTTTAATAAAAGACAAGCACTTGGTTAATATTTCTGCACGTTATTACTGCTTCACATGTAAGCTTCTATTTGTTTCTACTAGGTACATTGTGGAGATTACCTGGGGATCAACCTTGTCCAGCTGGTCACTTCTATCACCCATTCACTCGTGAATGCGCAGGTAATTGTTAAAAACATTACAACGATGTATGTTAGCTCGGACCAAACTGCGCTCGACGTTTTCATCCGTCATCGTACGATTTTATCTAGCGTTATTATTATATATTATTATTATAAGGTATGTATTTTACTGTACACCATGTGTTCATAAGTAAATATTAAGTAAATAGTCTCGGTGTCGCATGGTAAGCTGTAAGAGAACTCGTTTAGAGTTAAGCTCGCCGGTACTTCACCAACTTTCATTTGTAAATATATTTGTAACTATGATTTTGTGTACAACGTATAAAAATAAATAAATAAATAGTGAATCCACCATGTTTATGTGCTACATTATAATATACTATATTTTTTATTTCAAGTAATGTGGGGATATTCAGATGAACAACCAAATGAAACCAGACTAAATACGACGGCAAAAACTTGTGAAGTGGGATTCCATTATGAACCAAATACAGGGGAATGCGAAGGTAATTTACTTTATTGTTATCTGCGATGATAATATTTTAGTAAGAAACTATGAAAAGATTACTACTTTATTAACTTAAGTACTTGTTTAATTAACTCACAGATTTGATATCAAATATTACGCGTACAATGCTGAACAATTATTTCCACATTGTTTTCTTATACTTTTATCTTATTTGATTCCCAACATGTTTGTATCAGTGTAGCTTAAAATTTTCCGGCTCATCCCCGTCACCCATATCTATATCTACTGTCATTCGTTCTTTTGTTTCGTCTTTTAAAACTCCACCAGGTCTCTAATTTTACTGAGTTCTGTGCTATTCAGTTCTTTAGCTTGTGGGGATCCTATCCATTACAATCTGCAACAACAAGTAATAACTAATTTGAAAAACCCGACTGAACGTATAATTAAATCATCATTCTATCACATTCTTGAGACGTATACGAATCCGATGACAACTCTTTCCTCAAAATTGGCCAAATCATTATCAACTGTGGATAGATATTTGGTTGTTGAAACTGACATATGAGGACACAGAAGAAATTCTTAAAATAGCACATTAAAAAGTTACCTGGTTAAATGTGTATCAGAGCAAATTAAGTCATAATAATTTATAATTGGCACTATTGTAAATCTTTGTAATTTGTTGCCGTCTAATGTATGTGCTGAGCTGGGCCCTCGCGGTACAGGCTGCGTCTAGTGCGACCATAGTGAATATTTCTGTTTAAACTAACTCAACGAGCAGTCAACTCAACTTAGCGAGCAGTGGTGGCCCAGTGTCAGCCCCGACTTTCGTACTGTAGGTCGCGGCTTCAATCCAGGCCGGCGCTTTACTTTGCTTTAATTTATTTCATCACCACTGCTCCAAGAACGGTGAAGGAAAACATCGCGAGGAAAACTACCAAATTTGAACACATGTGACCTCCACCAACCCGCACTGGGCCAGCGTGGTGGATTACGGTCCCTTCCCTCTACCGGAGAGGACTCCTGTGTCCCTGGAGTGGGGAAATATACAAAAAAGGCTGATTTATTATTATTTAACTAACTCGCTGTATCCATGGATATGTTTATAGCATAGTTATACAATTAATTTTATTGTCTGGATTCAAATAAATTATTTTCATATTTATTTTCATATATTTATAATTGTACAAGTGTTAAGCATTTCATATTTTAGATGTTGATGAATGTGCGTTGGATAAACACGACTGCGCCGGCAAAGGCAACGAGTATCAATGCCGCAATACCCCGGGATCGTACCGCTGTATGAAACGTACTAGACAACAAACAACTACGCCGCCATCGAATCACATACAAGAAAATAATAACAACGAGTAAGTTTAACAATGTTATGGATCAAAAGTTATTCATATATGATCTAATCCCAATTTAATCTTATCTCTCCTTCCTCCTCCTCGTGTTCCGTCTATCTATGACGTGGGTACTTTCAAGAGAAGAGTGAATAGACTGTTGCTAAACCAGTGAGTACCATCTTACAACCACATCACCACTTAACATCAGGTGGGATTGTTGTCAAGTGCTACTTTAATTCATTATAAAAAAGAAAGTGTAGGATTGTTTGTTTGTTTTAACATCTTCATGTCTTAACGAATCAACCAACTATCATGAACTTTGGACAGGGGTACAGAAAAATATATATTAGGTTACTTTATGACCCGTAAACAACAGTGGTAGAGTCCGCAACAACAACATCTGTTGCACGAATGGGCCGGCTCGACCGGTGAAATACTACAACCTCACAGAAGACAGGCGTGAAGTAGAAGTATTTCTGCGTTTCGTCTGATGAGTGAGATGCCAGAGGCCTAATTTCAGCCCTTTTCCCCTTCCTACCCTTTCTTCATAAGGATAGGAAGAGGATTGGACGGGGAGGGTGTAAACGGGGAAAAGGAAATATCCGTTTTCCTGTCTATGCCCTCCTCTGTCCATTAAAGTCCATTAAAGTAGGCAATGCATCTGCATTGCCTACTTTACCATGCCCGTTACAAAAACCGAGAAAAAAAAAACAAGCAAATGTGTTGCATCTGCAACACATTTGCGGACAAGTTGAGTATGGATAGCGCTCACTTAACATCAGGTTATCCGCTTATTCGTTTGCCATCTTCTTCCGTAAGAAAAAGCAAATGCCTCGAGGTATAAAAAGTAACCTTTCGTTTACAACATCGGTCGGTATTGTTATATTTTGACAAATTTTACCTAGTTTCATGGTATTATAATTATGCGGTATTAAGTTTTCATCGTGGAAAATAAGCATACGAATCCGCGTGCAACGGCTAGTAATGAATACATTTATTGTTAACTAGGTTTTAGGTATGCGTTGCGATGCCACACCATCTCCCTGTCCTTTTCTATTCATCAGTCGGCACAGTATGATTGTAGGTATAGGTTTTCCATAGACCTCGGTAATATTTGGTTGCACTTATGTCTTATTTTATCAACGTGGTCAAAGAGATTTGCGTTCTCACGATAGTCAAATGTTGCTAGAACTGTTGTTGGTCCGGCGCATCCCTTCTTTCTCCGGGTTCGTCATTAGTTGATCGGCATTCATCTCTTTTGTGACAATAATCCCTAATTTCCTTTCCTGTAGAACCAGCGCCCTCTTATGTCTTCATGGAATTCCGCCAGTATCTCTTTTGTGTCGTAATACATCACATACTTATTCTTGTTCATTTCAATCAATCAAGCAAAAGACGTTAACTTAGCCGTAATAAGCTGTGATTGTTCAAGCAATAGTTTGAACATTACGTGGTAAACGATTGTTCAAGCAATAGTTTGTACATTTCGTAGCAAACGATTGTTCAAGCAATAGTTTGTACATTACGTAGCAAACTATTGTTCAAGCAATAGTTTGTATATTACGTAGCAAACGATTGTTCAAGCAATAGTTTGTACATTACGTAGCAAAGGATTGTTCAAGCAATAGTTTGTATATTACGTAGCAAACGATTGTTCAAGCAATATTCTGTACATTACGTAGTAAACGATTGTTCAAGCAATAGTTTGTATATTACGTAGCAAACGATTGTTCAAGCAATAGTCTGTACATTACGTAGCAAACGATTGTTCAAGCAATAGTTTGTATATTTCGTGGCTTTAAGTTTAACTTTGAACCAAGTAACGCAGCTTATTCAAATATTGTAATTTAATTCAAAAATTGTAGGTATAAATATAAACAATATGATTTGATTTTAGCAGAGGAATTAACCCACAAGTAAGTAAAAAGGTTCAACTGGAATCAAGTGTTGCAGAATCAACTTACATGTCCGTTACAAAAACCGAGAGAATTTCTGTTAATGATATTACCATGTCAAACGAAACTTTAGTAATTGAACAGCCTTCTGATGATTCTATAGATGTAGTCCGATCAATGAACTACACCAACTCGCCGCCACAAAATTGTAAAGTTGGTTTTAAATTGAATGAGTTTGGTGTATGTAAAGGTAAGTACGTATAATATTTTACGAGACGAATTCTTAAAAATGAATTTCAATACTTTACAATCGCAATTTTAAAGTGAAAGTAGGTGTATTTTTTATAGCATGCCTGCTACAACAAACTATAGCACGAATGTGTCGTCTCGACTGGCTAAATATTACTACATCACAGAAATCAGGCCCCATGTAGAAGTATTCCGCGTTTCGCCTGATGAGTGAGGTACCAGAGGCCTAATTCTAGTCCTGTACATGCTTTTCTAACAAGGAAATTGGTACGGGGATGGGGATTTTAAGGGGTACTGAATGGAAATATTATTTTTCTTGTTTCTCCCCTCCTGTGTACATTAAAAGTAGGTAACGTATCTGCATCTTATTAGTTTGTTGGTAGTGCTTATGGGTAGTGGTCATTTACATCATTATACTAGATGAACCGCTTGCTACCTCCTTCCTTAAAATATAGTATCAAGGGAAACAACAAATTGCTAAATACTCGACTAGCAATAGGAGGGCCAAATGCTCGTAGAATGCAAGGCCGGTGAGCCAACAGTTTCTAGAATGGCGGCCACATTCTGCAAGATGGATCGATGACCTGATTAAGGTAGGAATTGACTGGATAGGCGGGGCAAGGGATTTTTGTAGCGATTTATATGAAACCTACGTCCACCAGTGGACATTCGTTGGCTGACGAAGATGACTCAAGGGTTTGGAGGGTCATGGCTAGTTGTGGAATTTCTTCAAATTTTCAAAAATAACTTTAGGCACATGAATATTTTTTCAGACATCGACGAATGCGCTACAGACAACCACAACTGTTCCAGTGTTTTAGAAGTTTGTCTCAATAGCATAGGAGGATATCTCTGTGAATGTATTGACGGATACCACAGGGATTCTATATCTGGTGATTGTAAACGTATTAAGCCGTCACCGACATTTACTATGGAAACCAGTACAACAATGGAACGTATTAAGCCGTCACCGACATTTACTAAGGAAACCAGTTCAAAGATGGAGCTTTTTGATACAGATGTCAGTAAACTAGTGGATACTGTTGCACCTAAACCTGTACTCATGTGTCCTTCGGGCTACCGACTTAGTGATGACAACTCGTGTCAAGGTATGATTGTAGATTTTTTTATGGAAGAATGAGGAAAAGAGTGAGCGGTTCAACCGACATTAAGTGAACCGTTCTACCCGTAGACATCCGCTAAGAGTGAGTTGTTTTGTGAACCTTTATGTTGGACAATGGAGAGGTTAGAATAAGGAAAATAAAAGAAAGAAGGGGTAGAAAGAGGTACAGGATTGACACCTCGGCACTTTACTCATCAGAAATACAGAAGCATAAAATACCTCTACGAACGCCAGTCTTCTGTGATCTCGTGTAAAATTCCTTTTCGAGCATATTCATATAACAAATATATTCATGTTTAAGGATAGGGCAGAATAACTAAAGATCAGATGCTCAATCACTTCCGAAATTTCTTTCCTCAGTTATAAGAAAGATAATAAAACATTCTCTTTACAGATGTAAACGAATGTCTCACCGGTGAAGCAAAATGTAGTTTCATGGACCTATGCTCAAACACACTTGGTGGGTACGCCTGCAACTGCCCTATTGGCTACCAACTTGTAGGAGACAACGACTGCGAGGATATCGACGAATGTCTGACCGATGAAGTAGAATGTAATGCATTACAGGAATGCATTAACTTACCAGGAGGGTACAATTGCAGGTGCCTGAATGGGTACCAACTTGTGGGAGACAATGATTGCGAGGATATCGACGAATGTCTGACCAATGAAGTAGAATGTAACGCATTACAGCAATGCATTAACTTACCAGGAGGGTACAATTGCAGCTGTACGAATGGCTACCAACTTGTGGGAGACAATGACTGCGAGGATATCGACGAATGTCTGACCGATGAAGTAGAATGTAACGCATTACAGGAATGCATTAACTTACCAGGAGGGTACAATTGCAGGTGTCTGAATGGGTACCAACTTGTGGGAGAAAATAAGTGTGAGGACATCGACGAATGTCTGGCCGATGAAGTAGAATGTAACGCATTACAGCAATGCATTAACTTACCAGGAGGGTACAATTGCAGCTGCTTGAATGGGTACCAACTTGTGGGAGAAAATAGGTGTGAGGATATCGACGAATGTCTGACCGATGACGTAGAATGTAACGCATTACAGCAATGCATTAACTTACCAGGAGGGTACAATTGCAGCTGTACGAATGGCTACCAACTTGTGGGAGACAATGACTGCGAGGACATCGACGAATGTCTGACCGATGTAGTAGAATGTAACGCATTACAGCAATGCATTAACTTACCAGGAGGGTACAATTGCAGGTGCCTGAGTGGGTACCAACTTGTGGGAGAAAATAAGTGTGAGGACATCGACGAATGTCTGACCGATGAAGTAGAATGTAACGCATTACAGCAATGCATTAACTTACCAGGAGGGTATAATTGCAGCTGTACGAATGGGTACCAACTTGTGGGAGAAAATGAGTGTGAGGATATCGACGAATGTCTGACCGGAGAAGCAAGATGTACTTTCATCGAGCTGTGCTCAAATTCACCTGGCGGGTACGACTGCAACTGCCCTATTGGATACCAACTCGTAGGAGGCATTGAGTGTGAAGATCTTGATGAATGCATATCTGACGGCGTTAGTAATTATTTCATTTTTTATAATACTGAGTGTATTACACAACTAGCTTCTTCTAACATTTTTACAATCGGTAATAAAGTCAGTCTTTGTATAGGAAAGAGGAGGCAATAGATAAAGGGGTTGGAAGAAGGGTTGGGATAAGGAAGAGGATGGAATGCATGTTGCATGTTACGATCAAAGTGATTACTTGAGGGCAATTTTGATAATAACAAATTAAATAATAGTGTGATCCACTCAATATTATTTCGAGGCTTCTGAATCAATTGTGAATATTTTAAAAATAGAAATTGATGTGAAATGCGTTCGCCAGTTTTCAAAATTGCTTTCTTCTTTAGCCGTTAGACGGTTTTGTTGAGGAACATCTTATAGGTTCGCGTGTACAACATTCTTTGCGTCATCGACGTGCTTTTTTGAATTTGTAACAGTTTCGACGAACTTTTTTTCATCTATTTTTCTTGTATTCAATTTTGAATTTTATTGTTGAGATACAAAGGTTTTATTGACGTGAAGGACGAGAGCGGGGGAGGCGGGAGGCGCGGGATAAAAACGCATTAGATGCGGCAGACCGAAGTGTGAAATTATATACTTACAAGTAAATAAAATTATTAAAACTCCCATGAGACATTATTAATTAACTTTTTATAACAAACGGCTTTACTCACGTTCGCGTTTTTCCATCGGTATTTTTGTACCGACAAAAAAATACCGTAGGAAAAACGCGAACGTGAGTAAAGCTGTTTGTTATAAAAAGTTACAAGTAAATAATTTTAAAACCTCAAAAATATTTTTAGTTATGAGAGAGACATTAGGTAATGTCGCAATTAAACAGATTTTGTACGAGTTAATAATGAAAGTAAAAATCACACTTTTATAAGTAAAAGAGCAACTAGTTCTTAAGCGTGACTAAGCTATTTTAATTTATCTCAAAATAGTTAGTCTCCGAATTGAACGAGTCGTGAAAACAAAGCGTGAACCTATCGTCAGAACGCTTACCTCACAAACACAGGGGAGCAGTGTATATTATTACATTTCCCAACTACCACATAGCATTAAACATATGTCCGATGTGATAAATAATGACGTTTACCCGTATTCCTAGTTCCCCGTTCTAGGCGAACGACAAACGCGGTAATGCGCCGCGACGCGATGCGACGCGAAATTGTCAAGTACTTGTGGCGTACGCTGCCGCCGTAAGTCGCGCGTGTATTGGTTGCATAATATCGCGTCGCGTCACATCGTCCACCTTGGTCAACAGCTATGAATTAATTACGCCCAATTTAGATGGTTAGTATTGATAATGCTCGAATTAATCACTTTGACCGTAACATAATTTTAAGGAAAATTATTCAATTTTCAAATCTGTACTATTTTTTGTTAATAGGCATAGAGTAAAATGGCTTCCTACCCAAAAGCCATGAAATAAATCGACTTCGTCAACCAACTCGCCAAAAGGCACTTCTTAACACTCATACTTAGGCTTAAGGATACTTAATTTGTCGTGTTTGTAATGTTATTCTGTTTCCGTAGACAGCTTGTTCAGTGAACGCTGATTGCGTCAATACTCATGGCTCTTATGAGTGTCGATGTCACACTGGCTTCAGATCCGCTGCAGTAAATCATATGGTATGTTGATGACTATATTATTATACAAGCTTCGCACGGGTGGTTTCCCAATAAATATTTTCATCCCCTACCCCCATTGTACAATATCTTTCTGTCTTTTACTTGCACTATGCAGTTTATATTTAACTGTCTTAATTGTTTTTCTTCGAATGATGTCAGGTCTGCATTGACGTAGATGAGTGCTCGGAAGATCAGGCTGACACTGTTTGCGACCAGCGGTGTTACAACACTTGGGGCGGCTACCGCTGCGACTGTCGCACAGGATACACACTCAACTATGATAATAGGTATACTTACCAACTCCTTAAATAGCAAAGCATGTGCGTGGTCCGCCATGATATGTCATTTATGATGTCACCTATTTTTAGTCTTTCTTTTTTTTCTATCTACCCTAGATTTCTTGACCGACAATACAACGATTTTGGGCGTTAGGGGGCTTCAAGACGATCTTTTTTTTTTCTTTTTTTTAAATCTAAGCAACATATTTTTGTGAAATAAACCTATATTACCTATATAAACATGTCTTAGAAAGATCAGGGTTCTTCAAAATACGGCCTTATAAATGAAAACACAACAGTTGAGCTCGGTCGCCTACGTACTACTGTATCGATCATTTATAAATACTTACCAGCAGTTGCCCGCGGCTTCGCACGCACTCCTTTGTTATTTTCCACATAACTATCAACACAGTATATATATTGTGAATCTAAACCATCATCGAATCCCCTTGAACTCACACAAAATTTCATCAAAATCGGTCCAGCCGTCTAGGAGGAGTTCAGTGACATACACACGCACACAAGAAATATATATCGATAAAGATATAAAAATGGACACCCTTTATCAGAGCGATTGTGTTTGTAGGTGGTTGTAGCCCCAACGTCCTCTTTTCTTACGATGGTGGTTGCATGTGTCGCATGGATGGTCGTATGGGTTTAAATGATACGGGGGTTGAAAATGTATTTTTAGATAACATGTTACTATTAATTGTATTTTCAGATAATAATGTCATCAATAATTGTATAATTAGAAGAGCTAATTTAATAAAGCTAGAAGAAGGAACTAATACACTGTATTAATGTAGGTCGAATTTCGACTGAGCGATCTCATCAGTCAGATCTCAGATAGCAGACAGTTTTTGATATTTCCTGTAAATTGTGTAATTTTTTAGGACATGCTCCGATGTGAATGAATGCATAGAGTCTGGGCCAAATAAATTATGCGAGGGAAAATGCCTCAACGAGCCGGGATCCTATCGTTGTTCCTGTCCTGACGGATACATATTGTCTGATGATAAAAGGTGCATTGGTAAGATATTACAAATCGTTTTACATCACCCGTATACAGTTGATTTTTTTACTGCACCAACATTTCTCTATTTTAAAATGGCAGCCTCCTTCTCGTCAGGTTCGCTGGCATCTCTTCTGCGTTACAATAATCCAGCACTAAATTCCATTCCTATAGGACCAGCTTCCTCTTTCGTCTTCTTGGAATTCCGCCAGTGTCTCTCCCTTCTACGTAACTTTTAATCCCGTTTAAAAGTGTTTACTTTGTTGATCGAACCAATCGAATACAGGATGAGAAGGTCGCACACACTAAACATTCAGTACAGCGAATCACCTTGCGAATTATTATGTCGTTGGTAGCATCCAGCCCTTGTTAATAAATAAGAGATTTCATATTGCTTATTGTTTTGACATTGCCTTTAGAAGCCTCCTGGTCGCTAGTGACAGATTTAGATTCTTCCATAGACACTTGTATAACATTAATAGACTAAAAAATACCTTAAACTGACAAACTGTCAACTGTTTATTACAAAATTCATTACAACATTGAAGTGATAAATGAATATATGTATACGTTGTAAAATAAAATTATTATTGTGGCTTTTGACGAGTGCCTGATACTCAGCGCCGTTATACAAAGTTACAAATGAAATAAAACAAATGAATTAATTAATAGATAAAAATAAATAAATGTAAAGCTAGTGTTAATTTTATTGTAGATATTAATGAGTGCGAAACGGGGCATGCGCTCTGTGCTGACAGCCGTGTGCGACAGAGCGGCGGGGTGAATGATGTCTGCATCAACATGAGGGGCAGCTTTCATTGCTTCAAGATCTCTTGCCTACCAGGATATCAGCTTGAGGGCCGGTATATCATGATTTTCCTTTCTATTTTACGACTTGTACATTATCATTCCTACAAAACGCGTTAAACAAAAGCAATAAGGCATAAAACAAAGCCCGATGTATCTATTATTTCATGATATTTGCAGTTGATCCTTGGTTATGTCGGTTGATAAATTATTGATAAATTAACAAGATTAAACCGATGATGAATCTTTCGTAGAGTAGTCCCGTTTTGACTTCACATAATAAATGTCAAGAAATGAAACGAATATGAAAGGAATTGCTTTTACTTGAATAAAATGAATATTAGCGAAATACATTAGGATATTACAAAATATAATCTTGTATCGATAGTTGAGTAAGTAGACCAGCTTCATGTAACGACACTTCACCAAACACGTAGCGCGTATCCAGGATGCAACCCGATTGCCGTCACTCCTCGTAGTGTAATGACCAGGTTCCCCGCTAGAGCTTGGGGTTGTGTCAGAGTGAGTGACAGCTCGAACGTTTTAATCGTCAATTCACTCTCTATTCGGCCAGTCTCC
>JWHW01035730.1:432426-446500 GCA_000931545.1 Papilio glaucus | reverse complement strand
TTTACCTGCAACTTATCTTTTTATCACATTTTTACACCTCGCTTTAATGAAATGAAAATAACTTTTTCACGACGTACCGTGGTATGCCAACCATCATTTCCTCTAGTACTAAGCTTATGAGATCATAATATGATAGGGAGTTATAGTTTATAATATTAATAGTGATTATAAACTAAGAATGTTCACAATTTTACGGTGACATGCCCACATGAACATCTAATGTGAACCAGAAGACCATTCGAAGCTGGTCTGTAGAGGTCAACTTCAAATTCGGACTTTTACAAACCATTTTGTAAATTAAATACGGACTTTTAAAAATCGAATTCGGACTTTTTCAGGTCAATTTAATTGGTAAACGTCCGCATTTGATCTGTGAAAGGAAAAGTCTGATTTTGATGTTTTAATCCTAAGAGATCTCGTTTAACGATTGCATTAATCAGAGCAAAAAATCAGTTGTATTTAGTACTAAAGTTGCAGTACTCTCTGTTGAAGCCATTGTTGATTTTAAAGAGTTTCACACGTTCATAACTGAGTGGTTATGGTTGTGTGAAGCGCTGTAAAACGCGTCTGCGTTTTAAAACACATCGTGTGAATAGTGTCTAATCATAAATGAAATTATCAATTCACTCACTTATCTATTTCACGCATTATCTCACAGAGTTATAGCTTCAAGTGTTATTGAAGTGGAACGAGATAACTGACAGATGGTACAAAATAAAGGGATTGACAATTGATATATGTTTAAACTAAATTTAACTTGTTGAAATGGAATCATCGTGTTGATTTGACTTAGAGTGGAGTCGATCGTTAAGTGTTTAATAAATATTTAGATTTAAAGACTTGATTTTGATTTACTGGGAACCTTACAATGGAATATTTCAGAAAAAATCTATTTAAAATTAATTTCGAAAAAGACGTTGTGGCTAAAATTGAGAAAGGGCTTGGCACCATAACTGCCGGGCTGATTTCGATAAAATCTTCAAGAAATGTTCAAATTGGCTAAGCGGGTGATCCTGTGAAGCTTGGTAGCGATCGGATCAACATAAAAGTGTTACCCGAACGAAGGTCGGTCGGATCACTACTTTGTATCAAACCGTGGGCTTCCACTGGCTGGTAAAATCGTGTATTGAAACATGCTTTCTCTCTTTGAAACAACTGAGATGACAATATGTTTTGGGGAATGTATTCGCCAGTGTAAATCCACGGTTAAAGTGTGTGGTAGAATTGATAGGGTAAAAGTGCTAATTTATGTTTAATTTATAACAATATTAGATCATGATTTAGTGTATCAATATTAGATCATGATTTAGTGTATCAATATTAGATCATGATTTAGTATACCAATATTAGATCATGATTTAGCTGTGGTACACTGAATAAAGTTACAATGAATAATTTATACGCTGTTCAAATCAAACTATTTAAAAACGTAATTGCGAAAAAAAGCATAATAAAAATATCGTACAAAATATATTAGCATTGAACGGAAGCTTCATATACTACTAATTTATATCAAACGGCAATTTATATGAAAAGCTAGTGCAGGTAAGACGGCTTGTGTAACGAATCGGTATGTCATTGCAGTTTTTATATGTTCCTACAGATATTATTGTGAGAGATGATGGGAGAGATTTTGCTGTACAATATTATCTATCCATATAAATCTTAATAGATTCTTCTGTCACTTTTGAGGTCTATAAGTTATGCGACGTGTTAAAGAAAGTATAAGGAGGACCCGTAACCGAAGAGCATATACGTGTTGATGTAGATGAAGCGAGAGAGGTGTACCAGAATAGCGCCAAATGGATATCCGTGATTCCTGGATCACACAGCCATGAGCGCATATTATTTTTTACTAGCTGTACCCTGTGGTTTCACCCGCCGTGCAATTTAATTTAACTGATAATTTTTCCAACCTAAGCTGAACCCTATTATGATCGACTTGAATAGCTGGCAAATGGCTGATTTTTTTCCTACTTTCTGGATACTTATCGTTATATTCTGGACAATTCACATAATATCTATATAAATTATAGCCTATATGTTATTCTCATGTATAAGCTATATTATTGTAAAGTTTCACTAAAATCCATTCAGTAGTTTTTGTGTGAGAGTAACAAGTATCCATACAAACTTTCTCATTTAAAATGGGTATCTAACTCACATTTTTCACACTCATTATCTTTATCTTGTTGATGTCTTGAAGTGTGAATACACAATAAATTACTCGGTGCATGATAATCTTTTGAATTAACATAATAAATTAATTTCCGAGTTAGTTGATCACTTAATTAACACCTCCACAATCTTTATGATCTAAAGATAAGAGATCTAATGCATACATTGTTAGTTTTCTACTTCCAAGAATTTTATGGGATTATATCAAATCTTTCAACAGTCAAGAAACACATTCTATTTCTTGTAACGACACAATCACACTAAACAACAGCATAGAAATATTATTGCAATACCTTTACCTTTCATTTCCAAATTTTTGTAGTACCAATCTTCTTGAAGCGCCACCTCCTATCGGTTAGCTATCAAATCTGCTATCCAACAAGGATGTGGTGTAGTTGGAACAATGTCTGAAGCCATTAAGCCTTCGCTTTCTTCCAGCGGGTCCCCAACTTCTATCATTATTTGTATTATCTGGGGTAGTTTAGACATTATGTGACCTAGATATTTGAACTTGAGTTTTTTACCTTACCCCTTATTTAACACTTCGAATCCTTAAAATTCTTTAAGTACAACTTCGAAGGGTCTTAATACCTTTTACCGTTTATTATTTTCTGTTTTTTTTTTAATAATAGAAGGTGGCTGATATCATGTGCCCGCTACCCATAGGCATTTGCAACAAGCAAATGAGTTGTAGATGCGTTGCCTACCTTTAATGAGGAGGGTATAAGAAAATGGTTATTTCCCTCTTTTATTCATCTCCACCATCAAGTCTACTTCCCCTTCCCATCCTTTTCTTATTAGCAAAGGATGGGAAGGTGAAGGGGATAAGAATGAGCCTCCGGCGCCTCACTCTTCAGACGAAACACAGAATACTCTACTTCACGCCTATCTTCTGTGAGGTCGTGATATTTCACCAGTCGAGCCGGCCAATTCGTGCAATAGATGTTGTTGTTGTGGGCTCTACCACTGGTAAAATTCCCACTTCATTATTTTATTTCTATTTTACTAATTTTATTTACGTATCTCGTTTATTTTGTCCATGAAATGACGTACATGCAACTCTTCTGTCTATGAAGCAAATAATATAAATCTAATTGCAATTAAAAATTAAAATTCATTTTCTTTTTTTTTGGTTCCAGAAAAAAGGAGGCCTGTGAAAGTGGAATGGATACAGCGACAAGCAAGCAAGACTGTAGTCTAACTAAGGATTCCACTAAGGTAAGATTAATATAATCTTAGCATTATTTCATATACGCCAGCTAGAGACTACATCTTCAGGCTAAAGACTTCCCCTGCGGTCCCATACGGTACTGAACCTCTTTTATGATTATTAAACGCAAACATAACCGACACCAAGTTTAATCCTTAGTCAGGCCTGCAGTTTATATTCCTATAATTAAAATAGTCTAAGACACCGCATGATGAATTTATACTATCATCAGTTATTGATCAGGACCTAGATTATATGTTAGATACGAACACTGTTAAATCATACATACAACGGAATGTTAGATTCGATTTCGATTTGACGTTCATATAACGTCAACGAAACGTCAACGGCGAGCTACGCAAGGGTTCAACCTAATTTGGTTTTTGTTATTTAGCAGTGTTCGCATCAGAATTAGCTCGACAACCCACTTGTAATTTATCAATGTACATATAATCTAGGTCCTGATCAAATAACAGATGAGGGTATAAAATTATAATGCCGTATCTTATACTAAAATATTAACACTACATTACATATACTTCCAGTACTTTTTTCAATGACTGTCTTTGTTGATTTTATTTTAAAATGTATGCAGTTTTATATGAGAGAGATGAATGTAGTACATTTAACACTCTCGAGCGGATTTCGCCCTTCCGGACTTTAATCTAAAGCTTGTGTCACACCAATAGCAGATAACTCTTTTAGAAATATCCTCTACATTTCTGGTAACGGTAAGCCGTTTAGTACTTTATTGTGACACGGCGGGTTTGGTCACGATTCAAATATTTAAAGATCTTTAGGGTATATGAAAATAAAACAATTGAAAATTAATGATTTCTTTAACTTTGTTTTTGAAAACAATTAAGTTATCAGCAAACATTTGCTTGTTAACTTAACCTTAACAAATTAAAACTATTGTAGTAGTACTTGAGATTTAATATGGAATTTATGAAAAACTTAAAACATATAAAAGTAAATAAAGTCACTGCTGAGAGATAACGTTGATTTGTTCTTATGTGTGTGTGTGTGCGTGTGTGTTTTTATTTTGTCTTTACATATTGTATAATTTATAATATTAACTTACACATAATATAAGTGGCATTTTAGAGTTAGTTGTTGGGAACTTAAGTTTAAACTAAGACCAAGGGGAAAAAGTCAAGTAATTGTTGACAACCGTATGAAAATTCGTGCAGTCCTTTTTGAGTTTACTGTGCTTAGACAGACAGATGCGAGAAGCAGATTTTATATAATTAAATGCACGGATTATAGCTTGTTGTGTAGTGATAACCTTAAGCATCGTATCACCTAACCAAACACTCGGTAAGTGGGTAATTAGGAGTCTCTTATCAGCTGTGTAGTGATAACGTGTCTGATAGCGGTTTGCTTAGCGATGTTATTTGTTAGCATTGTCTATATCGTTAATAGACTATTTTTGCTTCCTTACTTTAACGATAGTAGTATGGTGAAACAAGGTTATGAGATGGTTACCCTGGGATATTGTAAGGCACCGGAATTTTTACGCAGCCTGGTCTGTTTTCTAACAAACTAATATTGAAATAATAGCTTAAACAGCGGTAGAGCTCGCAACAACATCTGTTGTACGAACGGGCTGGCTCGCCCGGTATACCATGGCGTCACAGAAGACAAGCGTGAAGGTAGAAGTATTCTGCGTTTTGTCTGTTGAGCGTGGAGCCGGAGTACCAATTCTGGCTCTATGTCTCTTCCCATTCTTTATAATAAGATATCTGTTTCGCTAGGTAGCGCCAACTCTTAGTATGACTTAATATCAGGTAAACTGCATCCTCGTTTGCCACTTTCTTTAACCATCCGATGGTACAATGAAGTTACTGGATTTTTCCGGTATTTTGGAACACTCCCCAAAATACCGAAAAAATCCAGTAAAACACCGAGAGATTGGCCACTTGCGTCTTTCTCCAAGACTAAAATAAAACTGATAAAATACATTATTGTCTCAGAAATGTTGCGATGAGTGCCTGAAGGGATCAGCGGCTGGTGTTGCACGAGGCTCTAGTGCGTGTGCAGCCGACACCCGAGGGTTCAGCGGTGAGCAGCTGCTCGCTGGAGACGCCTTCAATAAGTGCTGCGAGGTATGCTAATAGATACTAAAAAAATGGGATCAAATGTATATTTTTTTAAATAAGTAAGCTAGCGATTGTACACAATCCGACATATTAACTAGCAATATTATCTAAAGATACTACTTATTATTCTGTCAATAAAACATAGAGTTCTTTCGTAAATTAAAAACAATGTCTTGGTCAAGTTTAATCATTTTTCTTATAGAAATCAGCAAGACAATCTATAAGAACGGAATCAGCGACGAAACGACCTGGCGACGCTATAGTTACGAGAAAACCCTTAGAAGATGGTAAGTCAATTGGAGTCATATTTTTAAGTTCGAAATGTCAAGGTATTCTATCTTTTTTTATGGAATAAGATGGCAAACGAGCGAGCGGATCACCGAATGTTAAGTGAGCGCTACCCATAGACATCCGCAACACGCAAATGTGTTGCAGATGCGTTGCCTACCTTTAACGGACAGAGGAGGATATAGACAGGAATAAGGATATTTCCTTTTCCCCGTTAACCACCTCCCCGTCCAATCCTGTTCCCGTTCCCATCCAAGGTTGGGATGGGGAAGAGGACTGGAATTAGGCTTCCGGCACCTCACTAATTAGACGAAGCGCAGAGTACTTCTACTTCACGCCTGTTTTCTGTGAGGTCGTTGTATTTCACCGGTCGAGCCGGCCCATTCGTGCAACAGATGTTGTTATTGCGGGCTTTACTACTGTTTAATTTAATATAAATCTCTCGCTTGTTCATCATTCAAAGACAGTTGTCACGTTATGGGTACTCTTACATGGGACCTTTACAGCGTCCATGGTCACGGTGGGGGACTGGAGTGTTTGCCGTCCCAATGCCAAAGTTGCGACCGAAGTACCCTCTTATTTTCAATTATNNNNTCGGTTTGCGATGACTTCGCCCCGACGGAGCTCTGCGCGCATCATTGCATACCAATACCGGGCTCGTACAAATGCGAATGTAATCCTGGATTCAGACTGATGTCTGATAAAAAAAATTGTATAGAGGTGAGGTCAATATCTTATGGATTCGTGTTACGTTCATCGTGAAAGAAAGTAGATAAAAGAGGAGAGAAGAAGAGATTGGAAAGGGGAAGGAGATGGAATGCATGCATGTCACTTGTGTTAAACTTTCCTATTCGTGCAACAACTGCCGCCACTCCTGGTAGTCGTTTTACTAACAGTGGTCATTCCAGGTGGAGAAGAACAGATGCAAGCCGCACAATCCCTGCCAACACAAATGCAACGACAACGGGATCGCTGTCCTGTGTTCCTGTAGACGAGGCTACCAGCTCATGGCTGACGGCAAATCTTGTGAAGGTCATTTAATTTTACGTACCTACATCATTTGGAACATGAGTTATCTGAATTATTTTAAGACGAGGGATTGACGTGTTATCTATAAGAGAGTAGTGGGGGGGATGATAATGCGAGAGAGGATTAGAACAAGTTGTTAGCGTCAGTGTTTTCATAAATTGGATCAATGACGTGGGTACACTCAAGAGAAGAGTGAATAGGGTGTTACTGAACTAGTGTATACTGTCTTTTGACCACGTGTCCACTTAACATCAGGTAGGATTGTGGACAACCGCTATTCGTTATAAATATTGATCCTATATATATGCACTTACCAAGATTATTTACCCAGTAAATAGATTTTAATTTAGTTAATATAACCAATGTAACTAAAACATAGGTTAATGTAACATTATCATTCATCATATTACCTATACTTTAGAGGAAAAATACCAATCTTATGACACCTCACTCCTCAAAATTGGTGAAGGCGTTTAGGTTTCAGGAGGTCACCATTGGAACGCACATACATACCCCTTCTGGGTCAGTTGGGGAAAATTCATCATCATCTGAGGCTCTACAGCCGCAGCTGGGTCTGCTCCAGCCCTTGACGCTGAGATTTTTAAGGTCTCCTTTGACATCATCCAGCTAACTTCGGTCTACTGCAATATTCCATTCTTACATGTCCTGCCCATCCTAGAATCTTGTATATCTTGTTGATTGCTGTTAAATTCTGTCTTTCATACACAGATATCGACGAATGTCTACTCAACCCGCCCGTGTGTCTGCCGAACACTCAGTGCGTCAACATACAAGGATCATACAAGTGTATCATGAAGAAGATCAACAACGTTGACAAGGGCCAGTGTCCGCCTGGATTCACTAGGAATGTAATCAACAATGCCTGTGATGGTGGGTATTAAATAATAATAAATCACTCCTTTTTTAGTATTTTGGGGACACTGCAGGGACACAGGCCTCCTCTCCGAGAGAGGGAAGGGACCGTAAACCACCTCGTAATCCAGTGCGGGTTGGATGCCACATGTCTTCGAATTTGATGCTTCTAAGACATGCCGGTTTCCTCACGATGTTTTCCTTCACCGTTTATGGAGCAGTGGTGATGAAATAAATTACACAAAGTAAAGCGCCTGCCTGGGATTGACCCGCGACCTACTACTTAAGTCGGGGCCTAAACCACTGAGCCACCACTGCTCTAGTGGAAGGTAAGTATGGTATTTCCGTTTCGCATACGGTATCGTATAGCGATGAGCTTCATCCTTGTCGTATATGCTGTAAGGCGATTACTTTCTCTGTCAAAATATGAGTTTTTTGTTCTGGATAATGTACCTCTCTAATTGCAATATATATTATCTATAATTATGAAATTTGGGTTAGTACTCTGACTTTATTACGCAGTGGCGGATCCAGGGTTGTCATTTGACCCTTCTGAGGGTAGGTTTAACCAAGGTAAAAAGAAAAAATTCCGAGAATTCCGATGATTTGTATGGGGGAGGGCTTGATCCCCTAAGCCCACTTGGACTTCTAAGTGTTTGAATTAATCCGGCCCTGATAATTGTTTTTTTTTTTCACAGATATAGACGAATGCAAGCTGCCACAGCCACCTTGTCCTTCATATTTATGCGAGAACACGGTGGGCGCATACAAATGTGGAGGGATGACGGGTGATCCAGCTAATTTACCAAAGAAGATTCATTCGGCAACTGAAGATCGATGTCCGCACGGTTTTAAAAGCGTTGGCAATGAGGACTGTGAAGGTGAGTGCGTGAGAAAAGTAAGCGCGATTTAGTGAAAGAGACAGAGAGAGAAAGAGTAAGTAAGAAATAGCAAGTATCTCAAAAGAAAAAAATGCTAACTATTAACAATCGAATCGGTAGGCGATTAACAGCAGTATCCAATCGGCTTGTATTAGTCGCTCTCTTTGCTCTACCTACATTATATCTTTTTTCTCTTTCATGTAACAAAAGTGCCTAAACGTCACACCTCCTTGAAATCACGATTCACCTCCAATTATCGAATCGATGTCTAATTAGCACGCCTGTCTTCTTTGAGGTCGTGGTATTTCACCGACCGAGTCGGACTATTCGTGCAAGAGATGTCGCGGGCTCTACCACTGTTAAATTTCATTCGGGACCTAAAAAGCTATTAATATATAAATAAATCTTTGTTTGTTCACCATAAATGTTGCAGGTTAATATTTTTATTTTCAGACATTGACGAATGCGCAGTGCACAAGGACGATTGCAATCCAATGTCTCAATTCTGTATCAACACGAAAGGTTCTTTTTACTGCCAGGACAAAGTTTCGAAGCACTGTCCACCCGGTTTTAAAATCGATCCCGTTAGCAACAAGTGTGAANGGTATAAACCAATCGGTGTCCGAGTCAACGGTTTTTTAAATAACTCTTCTCATAATCTCTGCCCACTCCTCTGGGTTACGGACATGAGCACATAGTTTTTATTTTCATTTATATAGAAGGTAGATTGAACTAGCCAGATCTATTTCCTTTCTTAGAGCATCTAAGGTTTTGAATCTGTTAAAGACACTGAAATCGTTTAGTACCTTAAATCTATTCTGAAAAATGTATGTAACAATATTTTTGGCTCTGCTAGGAAGTGAACCTATAGGACTAACTTTATTCATTAGTTTTAATTCGAAATTATTTGGTCTTCTTTAAGACATCAACGAGTGTGAAGAGGAAGAAGGGATTTGCAAACCAAATCAAGTGTGCGTCAATTTGCCCGGTGAATATAATTGCAAACCTGCTTCGGAAGCGTCTAGGTGAGTGTGAGAAGTATACAACAATCATATTTTATATTAAACCTGCTCCGGCTTCGCACGGGTTGCACTATTAATATGCACTATTAATTGATCCGATCGCTACCATCTGTTCTGGGTTATCTTCTAATCTGTTCAAATATTTGAAGGAAGAAATACTTTCCTACCCACCTATCTAGCATGCTTAAAATACTAAAAACGCACCTTTAATTCTTCAGACTGCGGTTGCTTATATGTATGCGGAACTGATTCAAGCCGCGGGGAATATGCGCAGGGGGAGTGTTCAGCCGTCGCTCACTGTCCCCGCGCGCATTGCATTCGCTTCGACGTGCCTTCGTTAACCTTTTCCTTTATTACCGTATTTATCTTTATGCCTTATTGAATATTCATCATCCTACAACGGCTTACATTATCATGCCAAAATATAATCAACTCAGCAACTTTTGGTCCGTCCAGCTTGGATAACGTTTTGTTATATTTTCAGCACTGGCGTAAATCATAAGTGCGCCGATGGCTTGCGATACAGCAGCGAGTATCATGGATGTGTAGGTAAATTGTACTTAATATTCATTACTTTACTTATCTGGTTTACTTTTTGAAATTAAGTTAAAGAAATTTTCATAACTCATTAGGAAATATAGGAGACTTACCCAAATCGTATTCCGCTTATTAGGTTTAAACATCTCAAAAGAACCTGTCCCCGTATACATTAAACCCACTAGAGATTAAATAATCATACGAATTTCGCTCTTATTTGCATTCGAACTCAAGATCTGGAACTTACTTCTACATTTCTCATGTGTCTTTTTTTATAATGAATAAACCACCGCTTGACCACAATCCCACCTGATGTTAAGTGGTGATGTGGTAGTAAGATGGTACGCACTGGTTTATCAATATCCTCACTCTTCTCTTGAAGGTACCCACTTCATAATCGGACAGAAATACTGACGCTGGTGAAACTCTGTATCTGTAACTTTAAATCTCAAAACTCAAGTTAAAATCCAACTATCTCAAAAAAAAAAAACTACACGAAGATTTCCTAAATACAAAACATATTTCACAGATATTGATGAATGCGCTGAAGGTGTACACATCTGCGACCAGTACCAAACCTGTCACAATACGTTCGGCAGCCACGAGTGCCACTGCAATACCGGCTTTGAGTTAGATACAACAACTGGGGCTTGCGTTGGTAAGGCACGTTTATTAACTACTAGCTTTGCCCGCGGCTGCGCACACATTCGCTCATTTTTAACCATGGGAATTTAGAGATGATAACTTTGAATTATAGTTAACATGATTGTTACTATGGCAACCGATATGTTAATTAAGGTTCTGTGTACCACGGTGACAGTTTCACATACATAATTGTGTCTGTCTCACGTACACAAATACATACAAAATAAATGTATACATACAGAACTACTAATAGCTTAGTAAGTAAAAATATCTATAAAGGAATATGTTTCAGATATAAATGAATGTGCGACCGACCAAAACGACTGTATAGCGGAGTCCCAGCGCTGCGATAACACCGTGGGCTCGTATCTCTGCGTGAGATTTATATCTTGCGGTACCGGGTATATACTGCATCACTCATCGAGCAAATGTGAAGGTTAGTTTATAATATTCATTTAAATCTCTAATATATCTGAGGTGGAACGAATAGTAGAATGTGATCTACATGACTTACAGCAAGTGGACGCTCAAAGCGGATGATTGAGCTAAGTGCTATAGGATGTGATAATGTCTGAACATAGAGATCGCGACTGGGGATCATGAGAACGAAAATAATAATGGTAACACACGAAGGGAGGTATAATTACATAAAATGGCTACACTCGAGTAAACTTTGGGAAAATGATTCGAAAAGACTAGCATATTAAAATAATTGACTTCATTTCTTTGCTCTAGATGTTGACGAATGCGCTCTGGGGATCCACAACTGCGCGCGCGCCGGCCCCGAGTACCGCTGCCACAACATCCCGGGCTCCTTCCGCTGCGTGCGGCACACCACTTCCACTACAACTACAGCTGCGCCAGAATACGAATATGTGTATTATGATTCTGAGTAAGTCGATAGTTGATAGATTCTCACTTTTATCTTTATCCCACCCTGCAATCTTTCTTCGTTTAATCAACACCCTGGATTTTTCCCACGTTGTTTGGGGTCGGTATAGTATGACCTTAGTCCGTACTCTATCTGTTTTGGCTACAGTTTTTCAACCCTCCCCGGGAAAGACTTTAAGGAAATTTAGTTTAAATAAAATTTCCCCCAATAAGTTGTAACCTACTGAACATGCCATATATAATAGGTATGGTAGGTGGTTGGATGACTATCCGATCATCGGTCAGATAATACTAGCTAATTTGGCCGTTAATTAATTAGCGTTATATATTTAACTTAAAGTAACCATGATATTCAACTATTTCGCTGTATATGATGATATCTACGGCTTAATTGATTTCATTTCAGGGAAGAAATTGTTGACGATAATACAAATTCCGGTTCCGATAATAAACAAAAACCAGACCAAACATCAACAACCACAACAGCGAAATCAACAACGTCTAGTGAACCTCCGAAGCAAATCACAACTTCAAAGTCTCCTGAAACACAGGTTACACTACTTCCAGAAATTGGGATTGAGAAACCTGCAGAATTAACAACTGAGAACACACAAGACCAAAATATAAATAATAATATTTACACAATAGATAATGGAAAACAAGGTACAGCTGATCTAGAACCGACCTCACAAACTGACGTTTCAAGAGAGTCACCAATACCGTCTGCAAGTGAATCTATATACAAAATTGAGTACACTCCAACGGAACCCCCAAAAAGAAATAAAATATTCACAGAAACGCCTTCTAGATCATCGAAATCTACGGACGCGGATGAATATGAAATTTCCTACATACCGATTGATGAAAGACCAGCAGGAACAAAGCGAACAGAGAGTACTGAACAGCCTGGACCAAAATATGATTTAGATCCAATAATTAAGGTACCCGTTGATCAACCACAGGCAGGTATTCATAAACCATTAGACACAGAAGAAAATGAAATAGATACCTACGAGTCTGTTACAAAAGTTGGAACAATACCTGCTACACCTCCTCAAGTTGTATTTGTTGAGGTAGACAAGGAAACTGCAACAGTAAGGGGCGAGCAGACTCCAGATGGATCGCTAGTTGTTGACACTAACGAGGTACCAACAAACGAATGGACAAAAATAAACCCCAAGCCTGTCAATTGCCAGATTGGTTTCGAAAGGGATGCGTATGGTGCTTGTTATGGTAAGCATAATTCATTAATATATTAATAGATGCAGTAACTTAACAAGATAATATTTCACATAAGTTTTAGCCAAAATTCTATACTTTCCCAGAGTATTTCAGACCAAAAGTCCAAAATTACGAACAGTAATATTGAATTTTATTTTGTAGATATTGATGAATGTGCCACAAATCGTCACATTTGCTCGGGTCTGACGGAAATTTGTCGCAACACGATCGGCGGGTACCTTTGTGATTGTGCTGCCGGGTTCCGCAGGGACTTTGCTTCCGGAGCTTGCGCTTTCATTACTCCGTCTACATCAAGGTCAACGTCGACGTCTACGTCGACATCGACTACCACCACCACTACTACTACCACAACACCTTCTCCGCCTCCTACACCTCCTCCAACGTTACCACCAACGCCACCTCCAACGTTACCGCCAACGCCACCTCCAACGCCACCTCCAACGTTACCACCAACGCCGCCTCCAACATTACCGCCAACACCACCTCCAACGTTACCACCAACGCCACCTCCAACGTTGCCACCAACACCACCATCAACGTTGCCACCAACACCTCCTCCAACGCCACCTCCTACACCTCCACCCACACCACCTCCGTCACCTCCGACAACTGAACGAAGTAAGTTGCGATATCAAAATAAAGCTACAAAAAAGTCTTCATTAGACATACATATTTCAAGTATTTTTTATAGAAGAAAGCCACGAACGAGCAAGCGGTTCGCTTGATATTAAGTTACTGCTACTCATAGGCATCCACAACAAGCTAATAAGTTGCATATGCGTTGCGTACCTTTAATTGACAGAGGAAGGGATGAACAAAACAAAGGATATTTCCTTTTTCTACCCTACCCTTCCCGCTTCATTTCTTATTAAAAGAGGGAAGGAAGAGGAAGAGGACCAGTTTCAGGCCCCGACTCCTCGCTCATCGGACGTAACGCAGAATACTTCTCCTCCACGCCTGTCTTCTCCGAGGACGTGGTTTTTCATTGGTCGAGCCGGCTCATTCGTGCAACAGATGTTGCAACAAATGTATATACGGGTATTTTCGCTTAGTATCTATTCTTACTGGGACAATCCGTAAATTTAAAAGTTCCTATGACCCTCATTAAAATATATGAACCCACCTCCAGTACACAAGGCGGATAACAACATCTCGTGTAAAGTGTCAAAAAGTCAC
>JWHW01035730.1:421115-431372 GCA_000931545.1 Papilio glaucus | reverse complement strand
ACCAGAATCAGGCCCCGACTCCGCGCTCATCGGACGTAACGCAGAATACTTCTCCTTCACGCCTGTCTTCTCCGAGGTCGTGGTTTTTCATTGGTCGAGTCGAGGTCACATTCGTGCAACAGATGTTGCAACAAATGTATATATGTGTATACTCGCTTAGTATCTCTATTCTTACTGGGACAATCCGTAAATTTAAGAGTGCCTATGACCCCCATGAAAATATCTGAACCCACCTCCAGTGCACAAGGCGGATAACAATATCTCGTGTAAGATATCGGAAAAAGTCACTTTGTTGATATTTTTTCGGCAATTTCTATAATGACGCATTTTGTTCTCATTTAAGAAATTTTCTGGGGATATCCAGAATATCGTCAATTCACAACGAGACCATTTAGACCGAGAAATGTTTGTGAAATGGGCTTCCATTTCAACACAAGAACTGGCAATTGTGAAGGTAAGTTACATTTTAAAATCTATTTTTTATTTTGGAGGCAAACTGTCTGACCCTTTGTTGACACATGACCTGTAGACATCTGAAACTGGTAGAGATGTGCTACTGAGATAAAGAAGAAAAGAGAAGAGAAGATATCTATGCCTCTTTATTGAAACTAGCTAAGCGTCCATTCGGAGCAAGTTATGTTCTTGCAAATTAAATACATTTTCTTGTACAGATATAAACGAATGTACAAACGGACAAGCAAACTGTGCAGCAGTGGAAATATGTGTTAACACGGAAGGCGGCTACCGCTGCGAGTGTCCACCTAATTGGGAACTGGACAACAGAAGACAGCGCTGTGTCCCCATCAGGAATAACAAACACTTCCCTCAGGGATATGGAAACGAACCTAGTTAGTATTGACATACATACAAGTGCGGTATAAATTCCAATTTAATTTAACCAACGATTGTCCAGCCTAAGCTGAACCCTGTTTAATATGATTGATCATATAGATTTGTTGTCAATTTACATTGGATTACAATTATTTCTCCCTACAAACTTTCATCCCCTACTTTAGACCTTTAGGGAATGAATTTAGAAAAATCATTTCTTAGTGTTTCAAGTAATTTACAAGACGAACTATGTTGTAGTTTTGTTTGTTTGTAAAAATACAATGAACTGCACGTTTATCTTGATTTTAAGGGTAGTAGATCTTTATTATCCTTGAAGTATACAGTATCGCTTATGACTTAACTTATTAACAAATCATATAGAATTTATCATTACATTTATAGTGTATTTTTCTGTTAACAGCTTACAATGCTGTTGATACTATCCGCTATGGTACGAACGGTCGGCCATTACCACAACCAGACGTCAATGCTGTCGACAACATTGTAAATAAGTGTCCAGCTGGCTTCGAACTTGGGGATGATAATGCATGTCATGGTAAGATTACTTCTATTGTTTTTTTTCGATTTTGCTCTCAGAATTGTAGAAGTCAAAGTAATTCTACAATTTTTGATGCTTAAAAAACAACGTGTTGTTGGCTGATTTGATATTTGTGATGTTGGTGAAAAAAATGTGTACATCACAATGACCTCAATTGTCTTTGTTATTTTTTGGTTAATTTTCTTTTGTTATATTTGATTTTCTTTTCTTTCTGTATCTTTTTCGCATCATTTTTATCTTTTTATTTTACTGTTTTTTTTAACTTGAATGTTTTAAGATTTTTTGTCTTCGAATTTGGTAATTGTGGTTTTCAAATTTGACGTGACCAATGCTGTGTTAACATGCTATCTCGGGTTCGCTTGCTTTTCATAACACGTAACAGTCTGTACCCAGTGATTTAATTGTTAATCTCGGCCATTATCATAAGATTGGAGCCGAGCCATCCGCAAGAGATACCTTTTGTTTTTCTTAAATGGAAGAAACAGGAAAACTAGATATGGATGCACTGCGAGCAATTTCAATTGCCTTTTTCACTGCTAATAGCATCGTTTGTTCAAAGTATAATACAGTTTAAGGCATAAGTTGAATTTTCCAGATATCAATGAGTGCCTGACAGGTGAGGCGAAGTGCGGGTTCGTTCAGCTGTGTACAAATTTACCAGGCGGCTACACCTGCAGCTGTCCCCGAGGGTATACGCTGGTCGGAGACCATGAGTGTGAAGATGTTAACGAATGTGCGGTCGCTGGTAGCATTGTTAGTACTTTCTTGACAATATTAACAGACTTAGGCCCAATGCATGCGTAACGGAATTTACCGTACGGGATGGGATGGAAGTTTTTTAAATATCGTTTCATAGAAAATGTATACGTGCATACGTCACGGAGCCACGGACGGAACGGGAACGTGGTACGTGCGGGAGGGAACCTAAACATCGTCGCCGACGATATAATTCGACGGTGGGTACCTCCGTGACGTCTTTTCGGATACTTTTTTTTTGAAACGATAGTTCCAAAAATTCCCGTCCCTTTCTATCCGGTAACGTGCCGTTACGGGTGCAGTAGTTAAGTTGCAACCTTTAGATTAAAAGATAACAGCCATGTGCTATATAACATCGACAACCAGTCTTCGGATAATGAAAACGATGGCCTTTGACATAAGTGTCATAGTGTATCAACAAATCAATGGAAGTCTTATTTTGCAGCCGGTGTGCTCGCAAAATGCTGACTGCATCAACACGTTGGGTTCCTTCCAGTGCCGATGCCATCCCGGATTCAGATCTGCTCCTCGTAATGATAAGGTATATAGGACAATATTATTTGTTCAGAATTATGAGAGACCCTAGGATCACTAACAAGATGAAAAGGTAGCTGGGATTCTTAGAAAAGTTAGGTTAGCTGGAACAATAGCTTATCCCTCACGTAAGGCTGTTAAACTAGTGCGATCCATCATTGTGGCCAAGATTTAGATTATTCTTTCGAGAAAAAACTACCAAATACTAGATGATCAGATCAGTTATCATTTCCATCTTCTTTTCTTTCTATCAGGTGTGCATAGACGTAGACGAGTGCATGGAGAACAGACCCGGGACTCTCTGCCAGCAGCGTTGCAACAACGTATGGGGGGGATATCGTTGCTCTTGTCACAAAGGGTATCGCCTCAACCAACATGATAACAGGTATATAACCAGATCGGAGACTAGCTTAACCTTCAGTCATCATAAATAGTTGTCCACTGTTGGGCATAGTGTAGGTTCACTCCTAGCGAAGAGGTCACAAATGGAATCCATGACTGAGGCTAGGAAACTGAAGAAACATAATTCTGGAAGCCCAATGATGACATTGTTAGACTGTATCACATTAACACAGCCATTTCCAAAGTCGATTGATGTCTCTAACGGAAATAAGGAGCCTTACACGTCTTCCATACGTGGCCGCTATACTTTTCTCCACCATCTATCATTGATGACTTCCCAGTAAATGTCTTTGAATTGGGCTCATTGCCACTTCAGCGTGCAGCGGCAAACGAGCAAGTTGTTCACCATATTAGATGACCGATACCCATAGGCATTTGCAACAACCTAATGAGTTGCAGATGTGTTGCTTACCTTTAAGTTACAGAGGATAAACAGGAAAAAGCATATTTTTTCCCTACCATCCTCTTCCCCAGTCAAATCCTTATTAAAAGAGGATAGAAGGGGAAAGAGGACTAGAATTAGATCTCCGGCATCACTCTTCGGACGAAACGCAGAAATGCTTTTACTTCTCGTCCGTCTTCTGTGAGGTCGTGGTATTTCACCGGTCCTAGGTTCTAGGTTGTCTTTAGCTTAGATGTACTCGTATGTAGTATTTTTTCCATGGAATAAGGTAGCAAACGAGCAAGCAGTTATAGCCATCTACAACAAGCTAACGTATACTAGATGCGTTGTTTTTCTTTAACGGACAGAGGCGGAAATGAACAGAAAAAAGGGTATTTCTTTTTCCTCCTCGTCAAATCCTCTTCCCCTCCTATCCCTCGCCTATTAGACCACCGGCAGATCACTCATAGACATAGACACTCATTCGTGCAATAGATAACAACATCTAGGTCTACCACTGCAAAATTTTCGTATTATGTACATATATTTACTCTATTTTAAGCCCTATTAATATTCTGATACTATTTAGTTCATGCACCGATGTGGATGAGTGTGTAGAGTTCAAGACGAGACACCTATGCGACGGGAAATGTCTGAACGAGCCGGGATCCTATCGCTGCTCCTGCCCTAAAGGATACAGACTGTCTGAAGATACAAGGAGTTGCATTGGTAAGATATTTTGAATCTGAATTAAACTGATGGTTTGTAGGTTTATCTACTAATTATACTGCGGGATGGATTTCATCGTCCACGGTTTCATCATCAAGTCAAGCCCTGTGGTGTCCATGAATAAGATGTTCCACATTAGGAAGGAGTATTTTCACTGAGTCGACATCTGAGAAATGTTTAATGGCCGCCGGATGTCATTTTATTTTTAAGGTTAAGGAGGCAAACAAGGAACCAGGTCACTTCATTTTGTTTGTTCGACTAGACCGCCAGGTATCACCCACACCACCTGGATGGCTGGCATTCCTCCACAGTGCGGTTCTCGCGAAATTTTCTGCCACGCACAGCCGCGCTGTGGAACGGTCTGTCCTCGGCGGTTTTTCCAAACCAGTACGACTTAGGGTCCTTCAAGAAGCGAGCTTATCTTTTTCTTAAAGGCCGGCAACGCATTTGCAGTTCCTCTGGTGTTGCAGGTGGCCATGGGCGACGTTGTGTTCTCGCCGGTCGTTTGCCCCCTTCTCTTATAAAAAAAAAAGACTATCGACATCCGAAACAAAGGAAGAAAGATGGGGCAATGGGTACGGGAAAGAAAATGGTGCCTGAGGCACATTTATTTCCATATTCTTTGAAGTCGTAGTAAGAAAGATTGTTTTATCTTTTGCTACCACCGTACCTAGTCCATTTATAGTTAGAGCTTTTCTAAATTCTAATTGGGACTTTTTGCACATCAAATTCGGACGTTTCCTTGTCAATTTGTAAACGATCAAGGATATAATACAAAAATGTAGCACCTGTATCATTCGCGGGCGAAAAGTGAAGATTCGAAAACATCTAATTGGGATCTTTAGTTCACGTCAATTTTTTTTGCGTTTGAAGTTAAGTGACAAACGCTAGCTGTCCCCTTTTTTCTTATTATTTTAATTACGTTATCCTTAACACACTATTCCACATGTGTCCTATTCCTGTCTTTGGAACACTTTTGACTTTGTATGCGCATAGCATATCTGTATTAAGTATCATTGTAATCGTTCGAATTTGATTAGTATAATTCCCCACTGAAGGAACATAGGCCTCATCTCCGAGGGAAGACGAGAGAAGACAAGAACTCATTATATAAAATTGATATTTGCTTCAGACATCGACGAGTGCGAAACGGGAGAAGCTCCGTGCGCTCGCAGCAGCCCGTACGTCGCCACTAGCGACATCTGCTTCAACATGCGCGGCAGCTACCACTGCCACCGCATAGTTTGTCCACCGGGGTACAAGTTAGAGAGCAAACAGTACGTGTTTTTTTACTACCATTGAAATATTTTTGAAGTCATATATTTTTTGGCGCTTTCGAAAAAATGCTGAGTGTGAATGTGCACTGCGCGACACCAACACCATGTCAAGCAATAACAACTACTATACTATTCTACTGGTATTTTTCAGTCGTTGTACCAAGATCGACAGCACCTGTTCTCCGTCTGACAGGAACTGCACGCACCAGCCCTCAACATATTCCTATAACTTCATCACTTTCGTATCGAAGCTGTACATTCCAGAATCAAGTGTGAGTATTTTAGGGTACAACCGCAACAACATCTGTTTGCACGAATGTGCCGGCTCGACCAGTGAAATGCGACAACCTCACAGGAGATAGGGGTGAAGTAGAAGTATACTTCTGTGTGATGGCGGGCGAGTGAAGTACAGGAGGCCTAATTTTAGTCCTTTTTCCTTTCCCATCTTTCCTAAAAAGGATAGAATGGGAAGGGGAAGAGGATTCGTCAGGGAGGGGATGGATAGGAAAACGAAATATTCTTTTTCCTGTCTGTTCCCTACTCTGTCCATTAAAGGTAGGCAACGTACCTGTAACTCATTAGCTTTTCGCAGATGCCTATCGGTAGCGAGCACTCAATTTAACGGGACCTTGCTTGCTCGTTTGCCACCTTCTGCCATAAAAAAGTTGTGGATTGAAATAGCATTTCGTACCGTCTAAGTTAAACTTTATGAACGTAATTAATTAATGTGGCTTTTCGATTTTTAGGTGGACTTATTCACAATGAAGGGACCAGTTTGGCCTAGCGCTAAGATGCGGTTTGAACTCAAACTGATCGAAGTCAACGCCCCGCCAACTGTCAAAGAACGAGCTGATATCAATTCTTTTGCGTAAGTTATCTGTAGTCATCAGTATATGTATACAAATAGAAGCAAAAGGTTCCTACCTTATTAAAAATACTCTAAGTCGTATGCTTTTTTAAGCAGTAGATTAGTACAAGAGGACGATCATTTAGGGTGGCTTGCACCATGTCGAAATAAGATGTAAGGTATAACCGATTTATAATTTCAGACTCCTGCAGAAGGGTAACAACCAAGGCGTTGCATCTTTGGTGAAATCACTTGAAGGTCCGCAGAGCATCGAACTGGAATTGTCTATGGAACTTTACAATAGCGATCAATTCGGAGGGATCGCAGTCGCCAAACTATACATATACGTGTCCGAATATGAGTTTTAAATACTAGGTTAGGTAGGTTAAGGAAAAGAAATGATTGAACGCTTTCAATAAAAAAAGTATTAATATGTAATGTAATGGTAACGTTTTCTATTGAAGACGAGTCTACAATTTCTAAATGAGATATATATATACAAACTACGCGTAGACCATAACATGTGACCTAAGTCAGATGACGTCACCGTGTCGTGCTTGTAGTAATGAAAATTAACATAGCTATAGTATAACGAAGAGCTTCGGTATACTATAGCTATGTTAGTTCGATGTATGGCGCGGGGTGGTGAAATGAGTGCGGGAAGGTGCGTCCCATTCCGCGTGAATTTCGTGTTATTGTGCACGCGTAGTATACCAATTTTTATGTAAGCTTTTTGTGCTTGAGTCTATACTTTACAATTATGAATTACGTGACATTGTTTTTTGATATTTAAAAATACAAATTTTTTTAAATATTTTTCTCTTTTATTATTATTAAGAATATTATTTATTAAAAATATGGATGGCTAATTAGTCACTGGTTCTAAGATTAGTTCATCATCATTACTCCATGGCGTCGACTAGCCATAGCCTTCATGGATCGCCACAAAGATTCCTTGCCACTCACCTGACTTCACCAGACGGTCGATCCATATTGGAAGGCTTAAATTCAACGACACACTAAAAACCCTAAACAGATTTCTTTCTTCACCAATTTCTCCTTTCACCAATAGAAGGAATGCTTCATGAGGTAGGTATTACAGATTAATTGAAATTCCGTGTACATTGGATAAAATTTTACGTTAATTTTTAGACACTACCTAGGAGGCACGTTAACATTACGAAGGAAAAGATAATAAAACAAAGAAGTAGTAATAATATTTATTAAGTCTGTAATATTCAATACATAAATTCCTATTTTAACAATACAATTGTACTTTAAATATCTATAATGCCTTTCATTATATGTATATATATAATTGAGATATCTGAAAATAGTAGTGTTTTAACTCTTATTACATTTACAATACCTTCACTATATCCAGAATATAGCATTAGAAAGAGGAAAGCAAGATGCTAAAATGTTTTCTTAAGTTAAATGTAATTCCAAAATATGAACGCCGCTATTTCCGTTCTTGGTAAAGTAAACCAGTGTTGCAGTCGGTGTTAACAATTGATAAAGAGCTGATCTGATCCTTCAACACAAGTTGACAAAAATCTCATCCTCTGGAAACCTCAAAATCTCTCTTTTTCGTCGTCTTTTCGTCTCCACTGAATAACTTTTCATTGTCTACACTAAAATAAATACGTCTTAGAAAATTCCATACACAGCAATCACTTTTTATCACAGACATGTTTGTTATTTGTAATTAACCATATTAGGAAAATAACAAACTGTATTCTCCCCGCAAGTTGATAATTTGTTTGTACCTTGTCAAATCACGTGATATCAGCCATAGAAGTTATAGATCACAAAATAATTCCAATAGTGAATTAAATTTAGTAATATTTACGGAATTATTACTATCTATAAGATAGGGGGTTTAAAACATACAATAATAATAATATATTATATATAATAATTGTGTAGATATCTTTTAAAAATAAAACCCAATATCTATATGATGATTTGTACTGGCTTAGTATGCAGGTTAACTTTATGTCATGATTTGGTGAAAATTATTTAATTTCATTCCCAAATTTTTAACAACCGTGACATTAACCCATTTTTCATATTTAAATAATCTCACGTGATCGCCTATAATGTATTTCTTATTCTAAATTCTTAAAAATAACAGCAAACAAGTTGCTAACGGTACTGATTGTAGAAATTCATGAAATTACGTCACTAAAATGGCAACCAGGCGCATTAGCAATTTGCGGGGGTAATACATACATTCTTATTTGTACTTTACATACTTTTATACTTTCTTAGTATCTACCGAAGCTTGTTATATGCTAAATGTGACAGGGGTTGATCCTATCGCCTCTCGACCTCTAACCTACAGTGCTTTAATTAAATATTTAAAAAAATAACTTTTTACCCTACTTTTTATTAAAATTAATACACTTACGCATTCGTGACTCCACTTCGACATTTTATAAACTGTCGAGATATGACACTGTTCTCAACGTGCTGATAGTTTTTAATCTGCCTAGACCAATCATAAACTAACAAACTACATATAGGAAAAAGAAGTTGTTTTCCATTGTCAAATAACAAGCTTAATGGCCTAGCAGACTTTGCTTACTTCCTATTCATGAGGATCAACAATATTAAGTATGGTGAGACAACCGTCTTGTGACCCAAGCGCGACAGCCTTGCCACCGTGAGCGCTCGCCACTCCTGTCACTTCAGCTGGGGCTCTATACTCTGCGACAGCTCGACCGTCTACAGTCCTGGAATTCAATACAAAGATAAAATCAGTTTCATGCTTCATCAACTTCTGAATGTCTTCCTATTTCTCACCGTACTACCAGTCTCTCCTGTACTGGAATCGTCCGGGTAGCCATTTATATTTTATCCTATAGATATGTTACTCATACAAAATCTCCGGTCAAAAGTATTCCAAAGACAGTGACTGCAAAATTCATTAATGTCAAATGGTGCAAAAAGAATAGCATGCTTAAAATAATAAGAAAAAAGAGGACAGCTAGTGTTTATCACTTATGCGTAAATGAAAACAGATGACGTAAGAAAAAAAGCTACAGAAAAAGCGTCCGGGACGCTTTCAAGTCTTCACGTTTCGACCGCTAATGGCATATCTGGTACTTTTAGCATTATATCATTGGGTAGCACAAATTATTTATAGCCAGAAAAACACGCGAGACATGTGACAACAGCTTAGATGACAATGTATGTTGAAGTTGTCTGTTAAACAAAACACAACCATTTGTTATAATCTAATAGACATAATAACTATCATATCTTTTAACTAACTAGAGTGGCGCGATGACCCAAAGTGGGCCTTGGCCTCCGACAATAAGAGTCTCCACTCGTTCCGATCCCGCGCCATCACTCGCCAGTTTTGAATTTGAATTTGATGAGGAAAGGAACGTTAAGCGTGCATACTTGGGACGGCCAAGTGGCAGACGCCCAGTCGGCCGTCCCAGGTATCGCTGGAAGGATGAGGTAGAGAAGGACCTGCTTCACCTTCAAATTCAAAACTGGCGAGAGATGGCGCGGGATCATATCTTTTAAGTTGGACCAAATAAAAGATACTGGACCAAATTTAATTATGATCAAATATAGTACATTGCACTATAAACTGAACTCCAATCTGCAATAAAATTATTAAAATTTTCGTGAGACATTTTAATACACTACCACCTCGAGTCGCGCCCTGCGACCGCAAGCGCGCAGAACGCGACGGGCTGCGCCGTGAACCCTGGCCCACTCACCTCGTCGGGCTCGAAACTAGTCGGTACATACACCCGGCTACATGTACCTTAAGCCTTATATTTATAATTAGTATATCCAATCTACAAACTCACCTAAAAACCCTCAAGGTTTTTCTCCCGCTGTGATAATAGAAGACGTACTGATCCGTGGAGCTGAACATGGTTATGATGGAGAACACACCCTCAGCGGCCCTGGAGAT